>CAJQZP010000748.1:0-33235 GCA_907164705.1 Parnassius apollo
GGCGGGTGTGCCTCGGTTGTTGTTAATCTGTCGCGCTACAATTGGCTTGCGAGCCAAAACACAGGGCGAGCAATGCTCGCGCGGCAGCCGCCGCGCGTAGTCGATACGCAGCTGATTTTAGTTTAAAAAATGAAATAGTCGAGTGTTTCTTCATTACCCCTTATAGTTTAATGCACTCGAGCAACGTATGAGAGTCTGCGAATGGACTTCCCTTTGAATATTTTCAAATTGTTGATTACTGTTTTCGTAAGTGGGATATATTTTAGATTTGGTAGAGACATGCTGCAATTATATTAGTAGTATAGTTGTAGCACGAATGGGTCGTCTCGACTGGGTAAGAACCACGCTCTTACAGAATACCAGCGTAAAATAGCAGCTTAACGCTGCTGTGTTTCGTGTGATGAGTAGAGAGAGAATCGGAGACCCTTTTTACTGGAAACGAGGCATTCCATCCCAGTCCTCAGGGGTGACAACGCATCTGCATTATGATTCTCATTCGAGGATAGATGTATATGTCTATATGGACAGTATCCAATTACCATTAGATGGACTGTACTCTTTGGTCACCCTTAACCATTAACCGTTACAGCCTGTTAAAGTCCACTGCTGAACATAGGCCTCTGCCATAGAATGCTATACAAGGCAGATATTTGACATAGTTGCCACTTGTTATTTTTGGTTGTTATTATAAAGACGCTGCTTCCTATCTTCTGGTTTGCTTCCCTCTGTCGCCTCGTACGACACCCACGGGATGATATGGACTAGTGGGTATTCTTACACCGCCACTGCACGGTACAACCTATATCTGTGTATGTATTATAGTATTCTATGGCCGATAAGCACCCTTAGTGTTAGTCCATTAGTCTGTAAAAAAAAACACTGCATCTTAAAGGTTGACAATCGAGTGATATTGAATTATCGAGTTATCTTAAAAAACATATGACATATAATCTCAAAGTGCAAGGGGCTGAGCAAAGTGTAATATAGTTAGTCTTAACGCAATTTACGAAGAGGCAGTGTAGTAACAGATGTTCGAGCGAGAAATTTGCGTGTTAATATCCTTAAATGATAATATTTTTTTCGGTTGAAATCAAAGTGCCAATCACGTTTTGACAGCCTTGATGGTCTAGTGATCGTAAACTTGACTGCTAATCATTAATTGCTGGGTTTGAATCTCGAGTCGGAGCAAAAAAAAATTGTTGTTGAATTTTTCTGTCTTGAAATTATCTGTAGCCCTTTTTATCGAAAAGTCGTGAAATTAGCGGTGTTTCACCCCCTTGCCCTCAAAAATTACGTAAAGTTATTGGTCCCGCTCCTGATGTCTCTTCGGTCTTGCCGATCCATAAGTAAGCGGGGAGTCCACCGCCAGTAGAATACTACTGGGTACCAACCGATAAGAGCCGTGGCAGCCTCACCGGATCTGGGGAGGAGGAAATCCACAGCATCAAGGTAATGCACAAGCATCTGTCGGGGGCTCAACAACATTCACAGGGCAACGAAAGGGAAGAAATTTTCACTTTTGAACTTTATTTCTCTGTATTATGTATGGATTGGTCTCAATGCTGTATTATGTATTTTTTAAGGGAAGCAGCCAGGTAGTTTCACAAGTAGTCACACAAGTATTTTATAACTTACTGGAGCTACCTCAACTTCTGTAATGCACGACAATGTATTGAGACAATATATAATGATTTGATGTTTTTATTATGTATTTTTTATTATTATTAAATACGAGTATGTTTGTCATGGTTGTATTGTATTTTTATCTGTTAACACCTGCATATTTTTGCCCCTTGATTTTGTATATTTCTTTGTTTTAAATATGTATATAAAATAAATAGTTATTTCTGTTTTTCTTTCAATATAAATTGTAAGTCCCAGTTCTTAATACTGATTTACCACGTTTTTATCAGTGAAGGAAAACATTGAGAGGAATTCTGACACGTCTGGGAAATTAAAAATAAATAAAATTCTGAAGATATGTGAAATGCGGTTAACACGACGCAACATTGTGGTATCGCGGTGAACACTACCTTACCTTACTTAAATTACTCTGAAATGAGAGTTTCTCTTTGTGATAAACTTAGAAATGAGGATATCCGCAGTAGAACCCGAGTGACCGACATAGCCCAACGGATTAGTAAGCTAAAGTAACAATAGGCCGGCCATATAGCTCGAAGAACGACAACCGTTGGGGAATAAAGGTTTTCGAGTGGCGACCTCGTACCGGTAAGCGTAGTGTAGAGCGACCCTCCACTAGATGGAGTGACGACCTGGTAAGACGTGCAGGAAGTCGATGGATGCAGGTGGCTCTGACTCTCTCTCGGTGGAGGGAAAGCTGTATAATTGTTTTTTTATGAGAGAAATGACTTGACCTTTTGATAATGATTTACTTTCATGACTTAAATTCTCTTCCTTCCACTATCGCACAACTACACGCTTAACATGTCTACATGCTGTTGTTGTCGATATGTCGCAGTCAATTAGATCGGTTAGTCTTTTAGTTTACAGTCTAGCCTTTCTACTAAACGGCGTCGTTCTACTATCGGCCTGAATTATATTCGTAATTTAGTCGTCATTACAGCATATAAAAGTCCTGAACATAGGCCTCCCCCGTAGATTGCTTCATGGGGGGATTTTTCCATAGTTGCCATGCTTGATAGGCGAGTTGGCAACCGCAGTTTTTTTAATAATTTTAAAGTGTTAACACCTGTTTCAATTTATCACCCATCCACCCACCCACGGCATGATATGGGGTAGTGTGTTTATTACAACGCCACTACACGGTACAAGGTAACTATGCCATTTTATATCGCTGGTCTGTCCATAATTATGCACTATGAGCTATATCATGTAAATGTACGCGGCTAACTGTTGCTCATATAACAAGATAAGTGCAATGTTGTTTTAGACACATCAGCTTAATATTATTCAGCCTGCTGGTTAAACGACCCCGTTTAGTCAAAAGGCTAGGTTGTTAACTGAAAAGCCAATTAAACTAGTTGACTGCGACAGTCATACCACGCATGGATCACTAAAAGGCTTTTTCACGTTCTGTAAATAACATAAATGCTGATTATGACGTATGCTAGATAGCTTCAGAAGCATCTTATGACTTCCGATAGATGGCAGTATAATAAAATCTTTTACATCAGTCGTAAAATACCCAGACTGGCGACGCGTGACAACGGTAAACATGCGAAACGTCTTATACAGCGGTCGTCAATCTACCTGTTCAGTGCAACGACTTAGGCAAATATCCTTCGCACGACGGGAGAGGGACCAGCAGTGGACTTTAGTATTTAGGATTAGAATTAGGACTAGTTTGTGCAAAAACACAGGTGCACTCTATTCTCCCACTCTCACAGTTAGATGAGGCGACAATCCGACACGAACAGAGAGAGATCTGGCACATGCTCAACGTCTACGTGCTTTTCGAGGCACGGGGGTGAAACACCGCTAACTTTCCACTCCAGCTGCTACTGAAAATTTCAAAACAAAATTACCCCGTAACATATTTTGGCTCGACTTGGGATTCAATCCCGGGACCACATGATAAGCAGTTACGATTAAATTCTTTAGACTAACAGGACAATGAAAGGACTATGTAAATGTAACACGCATCGTGTAACGTTTCTGTCTCGCTCACTCACACCCTTTCTGTTCTCTACTTTTGAGATTACATTGATTAGTGGCAAGTCCCCTTTGAATGCTTGAAAAGGGACAGGAACGAGGAGTCGCTTGCTACTTGATCCGACTGCGAAGGAGCAATTGAAAAGGACAGGAACGAGGGAAGGGTCTTTGTCACGGCTTGTTCAGCAGCGGATTCCCTAACCTCCTATGACACCTACGTTGGGTTCGGGAACAACGTATGTGAACCCCGCAACGGAGTAACACACAAGGGCGTCGACCTCTTCCTTTTCTTCAAATAGGTTTAGATGGGGATTAAAAGCCTATAAAAGTGCACTTTTATAGGCTTTTAATCAATAACAGAATGGATGGATGGTTGTAGTAATTTATATTCATCTTTTGTTATTTAGACTTATTATTTACGCGAACACTACACATTGTAAAACTACGCAGGATTGGAACCCGTGACCCACAATGCTGCAACCAAACACTGACACTGCGCTACCAATCCTTCCATATAATGAAAAATAAAAAATGTTTAAATTGCGCCCCAGGTTTATCCCCACCGACAGATGAAATCGTTAATTACAGTTTTAAGCGCTGATTCACCACGTGCTCGACGGTGTAGGAAAGCATCATGATCAAATAATAGTGGCAGTGGAAGAGAGTGGAGGAGCGCGCTCTTACAGAATCCAGTCGTGCTACAACTATAAGGTAGCTGCAAAGTGGCTCTACCACGTATAAGACGTATACAGACGTTAACATTAATTTTACCCAAACTCATAATATGGCAAAAGAGAACACAAATGTTTTCATAACGCTCCTTAACACTCATTTCGCAAGTGAGGAGGAGGTCTTTAAAGCCTCCCACTTGTATCTAATTAGCAAGCAAGTGGATCGCACCCTAATATTGCGAGAGACGGTTACCTATAATGTACAAAGTATAGCTGCAATTTCTTAATTTAATTTAATGTTACCGTAGCCTCAGGCTTGTCGAAGTTAGCTCAGTGTTTTAGCGACCCGAGGTCGATCCCCGCAAAATATATTTGTTAATAGAAATTTTGCATTTACAATATGCAACAAACTAAGTCGTCAAGCATTTAAACGTTTACTGTCATACTTCCAAACACAATAAGGGTGACAAACGAGCCCATAGTACTGATGGTAAGTGGATCCTGTGGCCCACAGAAATCTACATTTATCATAAAATTTATTTTAATTTTATCCAAAACCTCACCTGTCATAAAATAAAAGTGTATTCAAGTATCCGAGTATAGACGGTGTTTACTTGATTAAAGTCAAACGTCTGGTTAGCTAAGAGAGCATTTAAACATTTTCTTAGAGAGGTAAAATAGCGTGAATCACTTTACTACAATAAATTTAAAAAAAAAGTTACTTCCACTCTAGGGTTATCTCCTGTATCGTAGGGTCTGTATGTATACATAAATTTTAAAAGTACAGACATCCAAACCCCGAGCAACTATTTGTAGGTCATACATACGGGATTCGAACCCGCGGCTTTTAGCCCTGCAAGCCTGCAACTCATTGCTAAGCCGCTGCGCCACAGAACCTTTACTTCGTGGAATTTTGCGAATAAACAGTAAATACTTTATTAATTTAGCCCCAACTTATATTAGTGGTCTTTGGGCAAGAAGGTCAACTTAAACTCAGTTTTTTTATTGCTATTATCACGAAAACTATGAGCGATATGGGATAAAATAAAAATTGAGGACATATAATTTTACGTAAAAATTATTCTTAACAATTTAATATATATTCCTCATAGTTTTGTTGTAAAATGGTTTTGTAGTAAAAAAAAAAAACAATTTTGTAGCGTGTATCGACGATAATATGTATAAAATTTAAACCAAAAAAAATTTCTTTGAACGTTTTATTTAACCCCCCACGAAAAAGATGGGTATTATAAGTTTGACCGTCATGTGTGTCTGTCTGTGTGTCTGTCTGTGGCCCCGTAGCTCTTAAACGGGTGAACCGATTTGGGTTTAAATTGTTTTACTTGAAAGCAGGTTTTCAAGCGATGGTTCTTAGAAGTGTTTTATCAAAATCGGTTCGGCCATTTGAAGATTATTGGTTTTTTTTCGGGGGTTTTCATCATCATCATCATCATTACAGCCCTTTACAAGTCCACTGCTGAACATAGGCCTCCCCCAAGGTATGCCACAAAGCACGGTCCTGAGCCACCTGTATCCATCGACTTCCTGCATGTCTTACCAGGTCGTCACTCCATCTAGTGGGGGGTCGCCCCACACTTCATCTACCGGTACGAGGCTGCCACTCGAGAACCTTTTTTCCCCAACGGTTGTCGGTTCTTCGAGCTATATGGCCGGTCCATTGCCACTTCAGCTTACTAATCCGTTGGGCTATGTCGGTCACTCTGGTTTTACTGTGGATATCCTCATTTCTAAGTTTATCACGCAGAGAAACTCCGAGCATAGCCCTTTCCATAGCTCGCTGAGCGACTTCAAGCGTCCTCATACGGCCAGCAGTGAAAGACCACGTCTCAGTTTCATATGTCATCACTAGCAACACGCACTGGCTGTACAACTTAGTTTTCAGATATTGAGGTATACCTGACGAGAAGATGCGTTGTAATTTCCCGAACGCTGCCCAGCCGAGCTGAATCCGTCGATTGACCTCTCGGTCGAAGTTGGACTTACCTAGCCGGACTATTTGTCCCAGGTAAACGTACTCATCAACAACTTCGAGCTTAGTGCTCCCAACAACTACCGGCATAGGTGTGACATGGACATTAAACATGATCTTTGTTTTGTCCATGTTCATCTTAAGAACTATCCGTTGGGAGGCACTATTGAGGTCATTGAGCATAGTGCTTAAGTCCTCCAGCGATTCTGCCATAAGGACTATATCGTCAGCAAATTGAAGGTGAGTGATGTACTCGCCATTTATATTAATACCGTATCCTTTCCAGTCCAGTTGCTTGGTGTGTTCTTGATGTGTACCGGTGTTCCACCCGCTTTCAGAAGCTCCGCTGTAATTCCATCCTCGCCCGGGGACTTGCCGTTTTTAAGGTGCTGGAGAGCCATTCTAATCTCGCTCAGACTGACGTCCGCGATATCATCGGAATAGTGTCAGATAAGACCCGCTCTTGGATCGTTACTCACACTTGCGTGTGGCTCCAACGATGATGTGTACAGATGCCCATAGAACCTCTCAATCTCACTCATAATCTCAGGTGTCCCGGAAACGATGCTGCCACACTCAGTCAGTATTATTAAAGTAATATTAAGTAAGTATAATAACAATATAATGGAAGGTCAATTTCAAATATTATTTGAAAAATTGAGAATTGAGATGCAAAGCCAAAATGCGGAATTGAAGGATTCTATCACAAAAAGTATTATGAACAAAATGGATGATAAGTTAATCCCTTTAGTGGAAGAAAACAAAAACCTAAAAATCAAACTAGAAAAAATAGAAAAAGAAATTGAGTTTCTGAAAAAAAGTGGAGAAGAAAAAATAATATCATAATATTTGGCCTAGAAGAAAAAGAGACATTAACTTTCCAACTACTACAAGAATTTAAGGAACATCTGAAACAAGATCTAAACATTACTATAGAACATTACGAAATCAACAAAATTTACCGCTTAGGTACTAAAAATAGAGAAATTAACAAACCAAGGCCGGTACTATGTTCGTTTATAAGCAATTGGAAAAAGAATGAAATTATTAAAAATAAAAAGAACCTGAATAAAATTAATATCAGTGAAGATTACTCAAAGGAAGTTTTGGAAAAGCGGAAAACGTTACAAGCCAAGCTAGCTGAAGAAAGGAAAAAAGGCAATTTTGCGTATTTGAAATATGATAAACTAATCGTTAAAGAGAATCAAAAGAGCCAAGAAAAACGAAAAAAGAGAATCATCTACCTCACCCACTGCTGATCACCCCTTATCACCCATTAACCAATCCAAAAAACAACAGATTGTAGCTTCAATCAAAGCAAACAGGACAAATGTTTTCGATATGATGCGGGGTCGGTCCAACTCTCTTTCAAATGTATCTACTACAGGAAAACAATAACAATTGAAAATTGGCATACGGAAACCAAGACCAACCGAAAAAACTGGCAACAATGAAACAAGAACACACCAACCTCCCCCAAGCCGACTGGTCCTCGTGGGGGAAAGAGACCACAACCCTCCAACAATAAGTGACAACAAAAATAACAAATCCGTAATCTCTATCGCAGCACTCAACGTACTTACCCTGAAAAGTGAAGAAAACCTTACAGAACTCATGTATGCTTTAAAACACATCAAATGGGGCATTGTTGGCCTCAGTGAAGTGAGAAGAATGGGCGAAAATATCATATCGTATCCAGATTACACATTCTACCATATAGGAGAGACCCCGGGACTCCATGGGGTTGGATTTATTGTTAAAAAACATATAACAAAACATGTGGAAGGATTTATAGGTATATCGAAGCGGATTGCTATAATGAATTTAAAACTACCTGGATATAGAGATCCTTGGTCAATAGTACAAATATATTCGCCTACTGAACAATCAAGCCTAGATACAATAAATACATTCTACCTTAATCTAAATAGTGCGATCCACGAGCACGGTCATAAAAACCTTATAATAATGGGAGACTGTAATGGTCAACTTTGAGAAAGGCGCCCGGAAGAGAAAAAAGCACTAGGACCTTTCACATACAGTAATAAACCCAGAAGTAGAAATGGAGAACATATTACAAACTCTGCACTAGAAAATAACCTCACCATCTTAAACACTATGTTCAGGAAAAATAAGAAAAACATGTGGACCTGGAAATCTCGCCAGACGGCAAAACAAAAAACCAAATTGATTTCATAATGACCAACAGAAACAACTACTTCACTAACTTTTCCGTAATCAAGAAATTGAACTTTAACACTAATCATAAACTAATTAGAGCAGAACTAGCATCAAATCAACCAAAGAAACCTAGACCAAGTCACGACTTATTTAACACAAAGCTCGGAAAACATCAGTTAGAACTAATAACAATCGCTCTAATAGACAAATTTACAGACTATGAATCTAACACAAAATAATTTGGAACACGAGGAAGATACAATTGGATAGAAAATACCATAAAAACCCAAATACAACTAATTACAAATACAACCAAAAAAAAAATGGCTAACAACAAATACCACAAAGCTACTAGAAGCGAGAAAACATTTAATTAGCACTAAAGATACACAGGACAGAAGAAAAAAACTAACGGAAATTAGTAAACAAATTAAAGACAGCATAAGGAAGGACAGAAAACAAAACAGAATGGAAACTATAAAGACATTTATAAGCAAAACGGGTGGAATCAAAAAAGCATACAGAGAGTTGAGAAATTCGAAGAATTGGATTGTTAAAATGAAAAATGACAGTGGAAAATGGAATCATCGTAGAACAGGAATATTGGATGTAGCAACATCTTATTACAAGAGATTGTACGAAAGTAACACAACAGAAGACGAAATTGATTTGGTGGATACCTCAAACATTCCTAACATTCTTCAAGCTGAAGTCGAGAAAGCCATAGATACTCAAAAGGTAGATAAAACACCAGGTTCTGACGGCATAAGCAACGAAATATTAAGACAAGGAAAGGAAGTGTTAGCACCTGTCCTTACAGATATATTTAACAATATTATAAACACTGAAATAATTCCCCAGCAATGGACAGAATCTAACATTATCCTGTTGTATAAGAAGGGAGATAAACATGAAATCGGATACTATCGACCCATCAGTCTTATGTCAAACATCTACAAAATCTTCGCTAAGATCATTTTAAAACGTATTGAAAGAACGCTGGATGAACAACAACCCATTGAGCAGGAGGGATTTCGTAAAAACTACTCGGTGATCGACCACATCCATGTAGTTCGTCATGTTATTGAGAAATACAACGAATACCAGCTTACATTTTACATTGCTTTTATCGACTACAGCAAAGACTTTTGACTCTATTCTACATAAAAACATATGGGAAGCATTAGTGGAACAAGGGATTGAACTCAAATACATTCGATTAATAAAAAACGTGTACAGTCATAGTACAGCCAGAATCCAGTTAGATAGGAAAAGCCAGCCGTTCAAAGTAGGAAAAGGCGTAAGACAGGGCGACCCCCCTGTCCCCAAAATTATTCTCGGCTGTACTGGAATCAATTTTCTGAAAACTTAATTGGTAAAATCTTGGGATCAATATAGACGGCACATAACTGACGCATTTAAGATTCGCTGATGACATATTGCTATTCGCCAAAACACTTAAAGCCATCAATAAAATGATAGAAGACCTATCGATAGAAAGTGAGAGAGTAGGATTAAAACTCAAATCCAGAGAAGACTAGAGTGATGACAAATGGAGAGAAAACAACGATACGGATAAGAAATACCGAAATCAACTACACTGACGAATACATCTATCTGGGACAACTCATAACCCAAAAAGAACCTATGCGCGAGGAAGTGAAGAGAAGAATTACGAACAGCTGGAGACGATACTGGAGCTTGAGAGAGGCTATGAAAGACAAACAACTTCATATAAACATCAAAAGCAAACTATTTAACACCTGCGTACTACCCGTCCTTATGTATGGCTGCCAATCATGGACTTTAACTCGTGAAATGACAAACTGGCTAGCAACTTGCCAATATGCTATGGAGAGGAGCATGCTGAATGTCAAATATTCAGACAGACTGAAAAACTGTGTCATCAGAAATAAAACAAGAACCATAGATGTAGTACGGAAAATTGAAATACTCAAATGGAGGTAGGCAGGGCACACAATAAGAGGTCATGACAAATGGAGTAAGAAGGTGACAAGATGGTATCCCAGGGAAGGAAAAAGGAAAAGAGGCAGACCGCAGAAAAGATGGGACGACGATATAAGAGAAGTGGCAGGAGTGATGTGGTACAGAGTGGCTCAAGAAAGATCAGAATGGAAGAGGTTGGAGGAGGCCTTTGCCGATTGGCAAACAGATCTACAAAAGATAAAAAAAGCAGCAAATATTAGATTAAGTTTTATGTTTGTTTTATGTTTTATGTTTGCTTTTATGTTTTATGTTTGCTTTAGAATATTGTTATTAGGTTAAGTTGATCTGAATAAAGGCTATTATTATTATTATTATATTAGCAACTATATAAGCAAGTATATAAGCAAGTATACAAGCAAATATATAAGCTGGTATATAAGCAAGTAAATAATAAAGTAAATAATCATGTATATAAGCAAGTATATATGCAAGAAAATAATCAAGTATATAAGCAAGTATATAAGCAAATATATAAGCTAGTATATAAGCAAGCATATAAGCAAGTAAATAATCAACTATATAAGATAGTATATAAGTAAGTAAATAATCAAGTATATAGCAAGTATATAAGCTAGTATACAATCAAATATATAAGCAAGTAAATAATCAACTATATAAGCAAGTATATAATCAATTATACAAGCAAATATATAAGCTGGTATATAAGCAAGTAAATAATAAAGTAAATAATCAAGTAAATAATCAAGTAGATAAGCAAGTATATATGCAAGAAAATAATCAAGTATATAAGCAAGTATATAAGCAAGTATGTAAGCAAATATATAAGCTAGTATATAAGCAAGCATATAAGCAAGTAAATAATCAACTATATAAGATAGTATATAAGTAAGTAAATGATCAAGTATATAGCAAGTATATAAGCTAGTATACAATCAAATATATAAGCAAGTAAATAATCAACTATATAAGCAAGTATATAAGCAAATATATAAGCTAGTATATAAGCAAGTATATAAGAAGGTATATAAGCTTGCTTATATACTTGCTTATAAGCATATTTCGCTTATATGCAAAGTATTGAGCCAATGCATTCGTGCGACAACTATTCTACTAATATAACTGCAGCATGGCTCTCCCACATATAAAGTTCCTCCCAGCTAATTCACAGGTAGGACTCTGGGGATATATTGATGGTAAAACATTTAAGAAGTAGATAAACATACGTGGTAGAGTCACGCAGCGGTTATCTTGTGTTTTAGTACGAATGGGGACTCGACCGGGAAACGACCACGCTCTCACAGAACACCAGCATGAAATAGCAGTTTGACGCTGCTGTGTTTCATTTAATGAGTTCAAAAAACCAGAGACTTTTTTACTGAAAACGAGACACTCCATTTTAGACATCAGGGCTGTCAATGCATTTTGTATTTTGTTTTCAATTGAGGATAGATGTGGATGTCTATGGACCACAGCATCCACTTACCATCAGGTAGACTGTGCGCTCGTCTGTCATTCTTATTCTATGAATAAATCTAATGTTAATTTTTTTATAGTAGTAAGTATGAAAAACGTACGTACAATCCATCTATTACATTTAAGGACTACTTTTCCGCCCGAGAAGTGTATGTCTCTGCTGAACATAAGCCTCCCCCAAGGAGTGCCGCAAAGCACGGTCCTGAACCACCTGCATCCATCGAGTTTCTCTATGTCTTACCACGTCACACCATCTAGTGGGGGCCGCACTACACTTCGCCTATCAGTACGAGGCTGCCACTAGCGAACCTTTTTCCTCATTGGTTGTCGGTTATTTGAACTATATGGCCGGCCCATTGCCACTTCAACTTACTAATCCGTTGGGCTATGTTGGTCACTCTGGTTTTACTGCGGATATCCTCAATTTTAAGCTTATCTCACAGAGTAAATCCGAGCATAGCCCTCTCCATAGCTCGCTGAGCGACTTTGAGTTTCTTATCCAGCCAGCAGTGAAGGACCACGTCTCAGATTCTTAGGTCATCACAGGCAACACGCACTGGTTGTAAAATCCAGTTTTGAGGTTTTAAGGTATGCCTGACGAGATTATGTGTCGTAACCTCCTAAACGCTGCCGAGTCGTGTTGAATCCGTCGATTGACCTCTCGGTCGAAGTTGGACTTACCTAGTCGGACTATTTGTCCCAGGTAAACATAATCGTCAACAACTTCGAGCTTAGTACTCCCAACAACCAAAGGCATAAGTGTGAAATGAACATTACACATGACTTTTGTTTTGTCCATGTTCATCTTAAGACCTATTCGTTGGTACACACTATTGAGGTTGTAGAGCATAGTGCTTGGGTCCTCCAGCGATTTTGCCATCAGGACTATATAGTTCGGGGGTATTACGTCACCGTGTCTTACACCTCTCTGCAGTTGGATAGGTTTCGTACTCTGGTTTTGTACTTGGATAGCCATCGAAGCCTTACTGAACAAACACTTAAGCACTTCGATATACTGACAGTTAAATTCGCAACGATAAAGGGACTGCATCACCGCAAAAATTCGACGTGAGGATAGATACTACCCTCCTGTCGGTCGGTCACTTACGGTCTGAAAAATATTGAAAAAAGTATCAGGATCATCATTCCTTCTCAACCCTCAGAGATTACAAAGCATCCGTAGCCTCCTCAGTTTGAAGTTTTTTTACGGAAGAGAGGAGGAAACGCGCATACGGCTCACCTGATGGCAATTGATCACTGTCGTCCATGAATATCGGTAACGCCAGGGAAATCGTGGAGTGAGGTTAGATAACTTAGTTAAGTGCTTAAAAATCAATTCTTTGCAACCTTATTAGTTATCATAGAAACCTTACATTTAACCGTGATAGTGGCGTGCAATACCTTTAATTATATACTAAACTATTATTATAATTACTAAATTTTATGAAATAAACAATAAATAAGTATATAAATTATTAAATATTCATCAATAGATAATTAATTACATGTTTGCATTCATTTACTTAATAGTGTGGTTGAAACCAAAAATGTTTCATTATTTAAGAATAGTAACATTGAAAATCTTGTACGAGCATCAGCCACCCTACACAATAACTTCCTTAGATATCGCCTTGAGTTATATTACATTTTGTCAGCCATATGCTTTTTGCAACAACTTACGACATTATGCCTTTAAGATATAGCTCTGTGATGATTTAATATTCAGTCACTCTTCGAGGTTTAATTACGTCACCAATGTTACCGAGTAGAACTTCTGTACTGCCGGGAAACCGTTCTGTTTTGTAAATAGAATAACGGAGACAAGCGGGCACACAGCTCACCTGACGATAAGTGGATGTTGCGGCCCATAAGCATCTACATCTATTCTCGATTAAAAATCAAAATGCAGATGCGTTGTCGCCCCTGAGGACTAAGACCAGAGACCCCTTTTACTGAAAAAGAGATATCTTTTTCAGTAAAAAGGGTCTCCGGTTCTCTACACTCACCTTACGAAACACAGCAGCATTGAGCTGTTATTTTACGCTGGTATTCTGTAAGAGCGAGGTCCTTCCCCGGTCGAGTCGACTAATTCATGCTGCAACCATAATGTAGCTGCAACATGGCTCTACCAAGTATAAAAGCTTACTGATAAATTGGCTATTTAGTAGTATAGTTGTAGCACGGGGTGGCACGAACGGGGAGGTACCAAGCTCTCACAGAATACCAGCGTAAAATAGTAGCTTATTGCTGCTCTCTATTTCTCTTTTATGCTTTTTATCTGTTATCAACAAAATATATAAACCAATAAAACATATTTTTATGTGTTTTAGTTGTGTACAATAATAATATTATATTATGTTACGGCCATAATCCGCTTGCAATCAACTTCATACAAGGAAGGTTACAGATGGGTATTCATCTCTGAGAACTAAGAACACCTCACAGTCTTTAATTATAGTGACTCCCTTTACTCTTCAAACTGGAAAGCAGAACAGCAGTGTCTTCCAGTTCCAATGTATATTTGTAATTACACTATTGTACTGCTTACCTTTATTCATCTATTCATTACAGCCAACATGTCCACTGCTGAACATAGGCTTCCTTTATAGATAGACTCAATGGTGTAATGGGCATAATTGGCACGTTTGGCAGATGAGTTGGCAACAACAGCTTTGTATATTATAAGGAAGGAGATGCGGCCCTAATTCATTTCACTTTGTTAAAACTTATGACACCCGCAAGTTTATAATTTTTTAAATTTCTTTTTATAGAATAAGGGTGACAAGCGAGCACACAGTCCAACTGATGCTAAGTGAATGCTGTGGCCTATAGACATCTACATTTATCATTAAAAATGCCGCTTTATTGTCACACCTGAAGACTAAAATGAAGAGTCTTGATTCCAGTACAAAGAATCTCCGTTGCTTGACTCTCGACATACGAAACACAGCAGCACTAAGCTGATATTTACCGCTGGTGTTCTGAGAGAGCGTGGATCTTTCCCGCTCGAACCAAACCAATATATTCTGGTTGTGTGGCTATACCACTTACAAGACACACAATCATCCTACTAAGGTAGCCATTTACGCCCAATAGCAGGGCGTGTACTGCTGTGTCTGAAGGGTATATACAGTATAATTACACGCTGTGAACCATTCCATCTTAGTCGTCAAGGAGACGACGCACCTGTACTCTTCTTTGCTTGAAGCTGGCTGCAGGTGACCGTAGACTGCAGTAGCCTCTAACCATCAGCTGGAGAAAGAGTTCACTTGTCCCTTCAGTTTAAAAGAAAGAACTTATTTTCATTGTTTTTTTCAGGTTGCGGTTGAGTCAGGAGGTCTTGTATACACAGCTATTTTCTGAATGTCCCACGCATTGAATAAAACTATATTTACGGATTTTATCGCATTTAATCAACTATCTTAACTTAGTTTTTAATTCTCTCCCCCAATTAATTTTAAATTTAATTAAGTGAAGCCGGCCACATTGAGCGCTCGGCTGCTGTACTACCGTTTGTCGGAGGAGACACAGACATTGTTGGCTACATCTTGAAGCGAGCTTCCATTAACACATACTACAAGCCGTCAAAGAAGATTAGCCAATTTTTTACCATCCATCAAATGTAATATTCCTCTACAAGATGCAGGTGTGTACAAGCTAGATTGTGAATGTGGTGTCTCTTATATAGGTCAAACAAAAAGATCTATAAAAACCCGCGTGAAGGAACATATAGCTGACGTTAAGAACTGGCGCTCCGGGGAGTCTGCAGTCTGCGAATATGTTTAAGATCGTCCCCACCATTACATTAGATTTGATAAACCACAAATCCTCCCAAAAGAACACCGATCCCTACCAAAAATGATACGCGAGGCTATTGAAATTGAAAAACATCCTAATTTAAATAGAGAAGATGTATGGGTGCAGCCATATGCTTGGGATCCTACCAAAATTAAATCCAAACCCAAGCGTACCACTGTAAGACTACAAGATACTGTAGTAAGCTCGTTATGCGTAAATCGGACCAACAATTAATATTCAAAACTGAAGGTAGCCGGACTAACTATGACATTGGGACATCAAACATGTCAGTCCCTCCCGTGACCATGGGTGCTGTAAAGCATCCGAAAAATCGGGAATTAAAAATAAATTAAATTAACGCGATAAAAGCCACATATATAGTTTTATTAAATTGAAGTGTAAATTGAAGAAATCATAATAAACTACTACTTGACTTATTTCAAGTAACAGTTTTATCAAGCGAACTTAGAGTGCACATGTCTCTTAATTTCGTTAATTTCAAACGCTGTTTTTTTTTTAAATAAAAGAGCCTACGTTTTAATGAAATTAAAAATATGTATGACATAGATATTTTTAATTACTGCGTTAATTTAACATATCCTATTCTTTCCTTTCGATTAAAAGTCACCCGGTATATTTCCAGTACAGGTGGAAAACCAGGCAAAAACACTAAATATTAGATTAGCGTCTACGAAGACACATACATATCGCTCTCTCTACATTTCTTTATCGCTTATGTACGTTTGTTACCACATCACTGTACAGGTTGGGAAGAGAGACATAGTAATTTTATAGAAAAAATATTAAGTTAAAAAAATTCAAAACCCGTGAAAAAAGGAGTTGATAATCGTTAAACAACTGTACAGATTTTCTTTGGGGTTTTTGGGGGTCATTGTAGAAGCGTGCTCGTCGCGACCCCTGCCAGCCCTTTTCAGGGCTGCAATTCTACACAGCTGCGCACCCATGCAAACGAGGGTTAGGGCGTCCCCCCAAGGCGACGCACACCAGCTCGTCCCCGTTGGTGTGGAATGCAGCGCGCAAAGCGGCGATGGGGACCGCCACCGTCACGCACAGCCCGACACGGCGGAAGGTGGAGGACGGAGTGCAGAGCTGGCACGTGGAATGTTAGAGGGGGGCATGGGAGATAAGACGAATGAGTTGATCGAAATAATGAAAGAAAGAGAATTAGATGTCGTGTGTATGTCGGAGACCAAACGGAAAGGCAGTGGTACTGAAGAGCTCCCTGGCGGGATGTTAGCTATATGGTCCGGAGTCCCGGAAAGCGAGAACGCCTGCCAGGGAGTGGGAGTGCTTTTGTCGTCCCGATTGGTCGATCTTATGACTGAATACAATATTGTGAACTCAAGACTTCTCTGGGTTCGCTTCAAAATGGGACTGACGAAGTTATTCCTTTCGGCTGTTTATGCGCCGGTAGCTTCGTCGTCCAGGGCTGAGCTGGAGGAGTTTTGGGAGAATGTAAGAGAAGTTCTAGATTTGGTTAAGGGAAACGAAAGAACTGTTGTATGTTGTGGGATGGGTAGGTATCGCTCGACCAGGATACGAGTTGGTGCTTGGAAAGTATGGCGATAAAAGGGTTATTGATGCTGGCAAGCTTATACTGGCTGTATGCAAGGAAAAGGGTCTTCTTGTGACAAACACTATGTTTAATCACAGGAAAATCCATATGTACACTAGAGAAAGAAAGAATGAGAGAAGTATGATTGATTTGTTCCTGGTGGATGACCGACTGCGAAAACAGGTGATGGATACACTAGTGTTCAGGGGTGCTGACCTGGGAACGGATCATTATCTAGTAATTACTAGATTTAGGGGTTTGTTCGCGGGTTGGCGCTACCGGACGGCAGTAACAGAACCACAGTCGGTCTGTCGCATCCGAAGCTGGAAGCTTCAGGAAGCGGATACTAGGGACAAATATCACACGAGGGTAGCCGAAAAGCTTGACACCATCGATGGCAGGAAAGAATAGTGTGGAGAGAACATAGCAGAACCTTAGGGATGGAATGGTAAGTGCAACGGAAGAAGTCTGTGGTACAACAAAAAGAGGTAGTAGTAAAAGAAGAGATGCATGGTGAAATGATGAAGTGAGAGAAGCTGTAAAAAAGAAGAAAAAAGCATGGTTAGACTACTTGGCCTTTAGTTACGATGAGCATATGAGAGAGAAGATGAAAGAAAGATATAAGCTGCAGAAAGTTCATGCGAAAACATTGATTGAGGAAGTACGTGAAAGGTGTAGAATAGAAGCGGACGAGAGGTTGTCGCACAACTTTAGGGAAAACTCCAAACTCTTCTGGAAAGAGGTTGGAAGGTCCCGGAGTGGTGCGATAGCCTTAAGAATGAACAAAGTGCTTTCGAGAACCAATGACGTCCTCTCAGAAAAATCGGACGTCATGCAGCGATGGAGTGAATTTTATAGAGAAATGTATGCGTGTCATGATATTAGTGAAGGATCCGGGGTGACGCCGTGACTGGCACGCCAGACACGGACCTCGATGACACTGAAGTCATCAGTATGAAAAGAGATTGAACGTGCGATTTGAAGTTTGAAATGTGGTAAGGCTGCGGGACTAGACAGAGTTACTGCTGAAATGGTCAAGTACGGTGGGCCTCGTGCCTGGGACAGCTTCCATCTGCTGTGCAATTTCTGCTGGCGGACGGGAGATATCCCGGATGATTGGCGATCCGCGGTCATTGTGCCTTTATATAAAGGTAAAGGTTCACATTTTGACTGCGGGTGCTATCGGGCGATCAGCTTGACCAGTTTAGCAAGTAAAGTTTACTTGAAGGTTTTGACATGTAGGATGAAAGAGAAATCGGAAAGATTCTTATGGGAGGCACAATGCAGATTTAGACCTGGAAGAGGATGCACGGATCAAATGTTTTCTCTCCGCATGATCACGGAGAAGCTTCTGAGTGTTAACCAGAGGATTTTCTGTGCTTTTATGGATCTGAAGAAAGCATTTGATAAGGTTATAAGGAAGAAAATGTGGGAACTGTTGCCGGGATATGGTGTGGATGGTCGATTGTTAAGGGCTGTGCAGTCACTTTACTATGACAGTAAAGCCTGTGTGCGGGTAAGACATGACCTGTCACCCATGTTTAGCGTCCAAGCGGGCGTAAAACTGGGTTGTGTCATGTCTTCTTGGCTGGTCATACTGTATCTCGACAGCTGTTTACAGAAGCTGAAAAATAGCTGTTTGGGTGTGAAATTGGGTGACATAGAAGTTAATTGTCTATTGTATGATGATGATGCAGTGCTTATTGCACCATCAGAAGCAGAACTGCAGGCATTAGTCACGTGTATGAAAGAGGAATGTGAAATTAAAGGTCTCCGTTTGAATGCTAATAAAACTAAGGTTCTGGTATTTGAAAAGAACAAAGAGAGAACGAAATGTGAAATATGGGTAAATCAGGAATGTCTAGAACAGGTAAATGAAATTGTATACTTGGGGAGTGCTTTCAGCCGGGATGGAAGATGTGATTTAGATGTGGATAGGCGTGTCGCTGCCGGAAACAAAGTCAATGGTGCCCTGAATGCATTAGTAAAAAGTCAAGGCGTGGTGAAGAGTGCACGCCTTGCAATACATAACGCAGTGTTGGTACCGACACCCGCCAGTTTTTTTAATTTTATTTTGAGTTGTCATCGGGAAGACGCTGCTGCCCGTCTCCTGTTTTTGTTTACCTCTGTCGCCTCTAGCGACACCCACGGGAGGATATGGCGTTAATATTTATTTAAATACATATAAAAAAGCTGGTATACAACGAAGGTGAGTTTTAAACGACATTCATGAACTAACATAATAATTTCAACCTAATTTCTAAATGTCAAACCAGATGTGCCCTAAATCAGAACCCTCTTTTGAAGTTGGCATCCCTTTTAACTTATCTATTCGTGTATCAAAGCTGTAGTATAGCTAATGATTTCTTATATTTACGCGAACACTACACATGATTAAAACCACTTTTACGGATTTTATCGCGTTTATTTTTACCCTTAATTACTTTTTTTTACAGAGAGCACGAGGGATCTGTGACAGCAAACACCTGGCCGCCGAGCTTCAGCACGTCAAGCAAGTTCTGCACGACAACAAGCTTCGGATCCCGCGCCTACCTCACAGTGACCGAGTGAAGCCGGCCACAGTCGAGCGTGTGCCTGCTGTAGTACCATATGTCAGAGGTGTCACAGACAAGATTGGCTATATCTTGAAGCGAGCTTCTATTAGAACATTCTACAAGCCGCCGAAGAAGATTAGTCAGTTCCTACCATCCGTCAAGTGTCATATTCCTCTACAAGATGCAGGAGTGTACAAGCTTGATTGTGAATGTGGTCTCTCTTATATAGGACAAACAAAAAGATCAATTAGGACCCGCGTAAAAGAAAAGAAGAAAGAAGAAAGAAAGTTCCGGTAAGTCTGCAGTTTGTGATCATATCCTAGACGCCCCCCAACCATTACATCATATTTTTTTATTATTGATTTGATAGACCACAAATCCTTGCGAAAGAACACCGATTCCTACCAAGGATGATACGTGAGGCTATTGAAATTAAAAAAACATCCTAATTTCAATAGAGAAGGAGGCTGGGTACTACCGCCTGCTTGGGATCCTATAATCAATAAAATTAAAACTAAACCCAAGCATACCACTGCAAGACCTCAGGACATAGTTCATTTTGAATGGATCGAACCATAAACAATAATTAAAAAAAAAGCTGAAGGTACTCCGGGTTTAACAATGACATCCGGATATCAGTCATCTCAGTCCCCCGTGACCATGGATGCTGGAAAGCGCCCGAAACTTCGAGAATTAAAAATAAAAGTAATTGAAAGTAAAATAAACGCGATAAAATCCGTAAAAGTGGTTTTAATCATCTGTAGTATAGCTTCTATAACACCCTTCTATAAGATAGTAATTCCTTTCAGCTCCATACAGGCAGGAGTAAAAATCAAATGAAATAATAATTATTCATAAGTACTAATGTCGCGTCTGGTCGCAATTCGACCATTTAAATGGTAATCAAATTCATCGTATGTGCGTTCACTTATTATACCTGTTTTAGTGAGAACATGCAGACATGATGTTTTGCACATCTATGTCAATTCATCATCTGTTTAAATTTAGATGCCGTGGTTTATTAATTATAGCTTCGTCTAATAAAATGAAATTTCAACCCTGATTCTATACAACGCTGGAAGGTTTCCAACTTGCCTACGCATTGAGCGTTTAACCCTAAGACTAATTACTCCTAAGAGACACAAATCATATTGTCAAACTCTTAAAAGTTTCACAAAGCTGTAAAACATAGAAAACATCAAAAGAGGCTAAACCTATGTTCCTGTTAGATCATAGAACTAAAATCTGAATAATAATCAAATAGGTTAATTCGCTGAATAGTTACAACCAGATAATTAATTATTTTATGTGAGCTTTCGGATTGTGCTTGAGAGATCCAAATAGAGACACAGCCGCGGGCGCACGACCACATCCGCTTCCGCGTAGCTCCCGCTACCGTCGTTTTCTTTTGTGAAGCCCTTCAACAAACTGAGCAAAAATTTTTAAAATTTTTGATGTGTAAACTCAAAACAAGACATGATTAATTTCTTTAAGGACGTCCTGTTGCCTATAGGACTTCATACTTTATTTTTAAGGTTACATTTCTTATCCGATGCAATATGTTCGCACATTGTCAACCTATTTATTCAAATGGTAGTAACGCATCTGTGTTTTGATTCTTAATCGAGGATAGATTAAGATGTCTTTGAATCCACTCATTATACTCTATTTACTATAGTCTATACTCAATATTCGACTTACACAATTTTAAATAATAAAACAAAAACGTATCTAAATGAAACTGCAATAACATACAATTTACGAGCACGCGCTCCACAGAGGGAGAATGAAATGTTCGAATTCATTACATACGTGAATAACGTCTTGATATTTTTATTTTATGTTGCTCTATACCGTGTGGTGAGATGAAGATATTTCGTTACCAGTTTTCGAGTAGTTTCTAAGATAATTCATAAAAATATTGAAAAATTTCATAAAAATATTAACCCGCTGGGTTTTGTGTTTATTACGGTAAGACCTGAGGTCTTTTATGAACCATTGGAACATAAATAAAATTATCTTAATAAGTGGTACTTGAAAGCCGAAGTAACTCGGATTAAACATAAGCAGATACTTAACATACGTTATTCGATATTCAACATACGTTATCAATAATTCTTATTTAAAGTCACTCTTAAGTTTAATTTCCCCCTGGTTCAGAAAATACTTCTGCCTTGGGATGAACCAGCAAGAAACTCAGTAGGACTTAAAAAAAATATAATTGAGGCTGAGTGAGTGTTTGACGTAAATTCATTTGTTGGTTGCAATTTTGCTAATTAAATTCCATTGTTTCCGGCGGGGATCGAATCCGGGTTTCTAGCGTACCGTGGAAATTACGGCAAGTGCTTACCTCTTGAACTAACACGGCTCTGTCAAATAAAATACAACAGGCTCCTGATCGAATTTCGATCACAGTAGCCGTCCACAACGGACACTAACCTTCTGCGCAGGACAGGATCATAGTGCACAAGTGTGTGTACCAAGTGCAGGTGCACTCTCTATTCCCCTCAGTGTCATAATCACAATGGACGACAATCCAACAAGGCCGTAGAGAAATCAGGTGTAGGACCAACGGCTCTACCTGCTTTCCGAGGCACGGGGATAAAATAATGACGACTTCAGACTCCGAGCTGCTACTGAGAATTTCTCGACGGAAAAATCTAGCAACAGAATTTAGGCATTAGCCGAAAATCGAACCCGGGAGCGCGTAATCAGCAGTTGCTTTTGCAATTACTAGATCAACGAAACGTCGTACTGTCGCGCCCTCCGTTTACTTCTGAGCAAATTTTAGAGTAGGGATATGTACGCCAGCTGTTTCATTGCGTACATATTCATTTTTTAACCTATTTATTAAGAAGCCAACATATTGTACAAAAAATGACTAAAAATAATTAATTTGTATAATTTTTAGTGCACAAATCTTATAGGCTAACTTAACATGCTAAAGTAATATAATAAATTAACAACTTAACTGTTTTCAACTTTATATAACACATATAAAGTTGAAAACAGGGCAAGATCCAAGGAAAACGAAGTGTGGGTCGAAGAAGAACATCTTGGCTGAAAACCTACGTTAATGGTTTGGAAAGAGCACCGTTCCTTATTTAGAGCCGCGGCATCAAAGATCCAAGTTGCCTTAATGATCGCGACTTTCGAAAGAAGATGGCACTTTAAGAAGAAGAAGAAAGTTGAAAAATGAATAAAAATAAAAAACGAGATTAATAATTACAAAGCAAGAAAAGAAAACAATCTTAAATCTTAGATTTGTAATAAATATAAAACGCAATATATCATATATATATATATATATATATATATATATATATATATATATATATATATATATATATATATATATATATATATATATATATATATATATATATATATATATATATATATATATATATATATATATATATATATATATATACAGTGTGTCCGGTCACGGACTAGCGATATTTTAGGTACTTATAATACAGCTATTTTAATATAAAAATACACTACACGCTGAGGTACGCTACGCTAATCCCCCTCCCCCTCTATTTGGCAGCCATTTTGTTTTTTTCTTGAGATATTCTCTACGCGTTTACGAAATAAGTCATATCTCTGAAAGGTTTAGTATTACTGAGAAAAAATTAACTCATTCGGAGGCCATAATATTGTTTATCGTTTACATTATCAAAATTTTGTGGACATACTTGTAACTTTGAAGAAAAAAATTTAACTTCAAATAAATATCAAAAAAATATGCTAATCGGCAAATTATTGTAAATTACTGCAAAAACAACCCAGTTCACCCTTTTTATTTTTATACTAGATCGACAGATATTGAGTTAAGCTACAATACAACATAAAGTTAACAGCTGTATCTTTATTACTTTAAGAATTATTGTTGTTTGAACATAGCATATTCGCAAACACAAAAGGCCTTTGTTAAATGACAACTGGCACTGCCTGCCTAGGTCCGAATCGAGTCTATGCCGCTGAGTATATCGTATATTAAGAAGAATGCAGACCCTTTTTATTGAAAAACATGCAAGTAATATTAAGTATAAAGTTAGAACCACGATGCAACTATGCTTACAGTACATAACTGTAACATGCATTGGGTCGGCTCTACCGGGGTAGGAATACGCTATCACAGAATACCAGCGTGAAATATCAGAATAGTGCTGCTGTGTTTCTTATGGTGAGTATAGCGAACCGGAGATCTTTTTACTGGAAATGAAGCATTCTATCATAGTCCTCAGGGCTGACAACACATCTGCTTTTTGACTCTTAACCAAGGATAGAGGTAGATGTGTGGACTACTTGCTCGTTTACCACCCTCATTCTGAATGAATAATGAAAAAATATCTTTATTTGATTTGAACAATAGAGTTTTTGCTTATAGTTGGACTTGTTATTTGATAAAGAAAACAAAATAAAATAAAAATAAATTAAATAAAAATTTAAAAAATAGCATGCAAATAATTTATAATATTATTTGTATAATATAATATTATTTGCATGCTATTTTAATGACGAAATCATAAAATTTATAATTTAATGATGTCTTATAATATATATGCTAACACAGCACATTGAAAAATATTACTTTTACGGATGTGATCGCGTTTAATTTCGTTTAATATTTCAATAAAGATGGAGAATGGTTACTACTGCTTGTGATCCTGTAATTAATAAAATAAAAACTAAATCCAATTATACCACTGCAAAACCTCAGGACACAGAAGCTCATTCTGTGTAAATCGGATCAATAGTAATAATTAAAAGCTGAAAGTACTCCGGGTTAACTTTGACATCGGGACGTCAATTAACTCATAACTCCCTGTGACCATGGATGCACGGGTGTGCATGGGTTTAAAGCACCCGAAACGTCAGGAATTTTAATTAAATTAGTCGCGACAAAAGCCGTAAAAATAAACTGGTACTGAAAACTTCTTTAATTCTGTCAAACAAATGTTGAAAAAGTCAACAATGGAGTGTTTTTAAACTCATTACTATTAAAAAACACCAGTTATCTTCACTTACTATATGTTACACAGCACTATACCACTATACGCTGGTGTTCTGTGTAAGAGCTCCTTCTCAGTTGAGCTACACTACTCGTGCTGCAGCCATTATACTTTGCCGCAAGAGCATGCGGCTCACCTAATGTTAAATGACTACCGCCATCCATGAACAACTGTAACACCAAGCGACTCTACTACGTAAATACATCTCTCTACGATAACGAATAACGGTAGAGAAAGAAGCACGAAACTCAAGATCATAAATATTAAATTAGGAAGTGCATACGACAGTAAAGAGGACGTTTATAAAATACGAGTATTTTAGGAGCTTTATGTCAGGAAGCAGGCACGAGAAGTTACGCCACCCTTTCATCTCCAAGCGCCATTACGCAGTCATAAATTCAAATTTAGAATCAATGAATATGTTCTACTTAAGTATTGTATATTTATAATGATAAAGAATTTTGTATTAGGTTGTTTTTTAATTTCTGAGTCTAAAAATGATTTAAAGAAATATTACGTCTAAAATTTAAGTATTTTTTAATTTATTATATTTAATAGAATAAGAGTAACAAACAAGCAGACATTCCATTTAATGGTAAGTAAATATTATGGCTCAAGATACCTTCATCTATCTTCGATTAAGAATTAGAATATAGGTGCGTCGTCACCCCTGAGGGCTAGGGCTAATATAGAGTGCCTCGTTGTCAGTAAAAAGTATCTTCGGCTATCTGGACTTTTTTATGTTGGTATTGTGCGAGAGCGTGCTACTTCTCCGGTCCAGGCGAGCCATTCGTACTGCAACACAGATTACCTCCTAATAGATTCCGCATACAGGGCCACAAACGCGCGCAACACATACTTGCTGTAGCTAGCATATGAAGTGACGCTAAGAATCACGATATCATTGTCGACCAAGTTTGTGACCCGTAGGCACCTCCGAGTTTTTGAAAATTTAAAAATAATTTTGGTATCTAAAATATATTACAAATGGCTTCATATGTAGTGAAATGGTGTGGCAAGTCAGCTAAGACATTCAGTTATCAAAAAGATGGCATAATATTTCATCGGTAAGTAAATTTTATTCTTATCACGTTAACCTATTTCAAATACACCGGAGTTCAACTTACACTGGATATTAAATGTTGCAAAGCGATATCATTTGAGCACCCGTTGATGTCTTTTTTAATATGTCCCTTTCACTCATTACGTAAATTAAAATAGTTGTCTTTGTCTAACGACAGCACGTGTATCGATAGTGTTGTGATTTATAAGTCGATATTTGTTTGGTTATCGTTTACTTTTCTTTTGTAGTCATTATTTTATACAAATAGTGGCGTACAATTGTGGTACCTATATGTTATAGGTTTCCTAAATGCCTCGAAAGGAAAAGATGTGGATCGACGCTACATGTCGAGGGGACCAACGGTTTCCCACCAAAAATAGTGTGCTATGCTCAAGACATTTCACAGAAGACAATCTTCATATTATGAAAAACCGTAGAGGGCTGTTGGATTCCCGCTATACCAACTCTATACTTGTCAGTTTTAGTATGGACTTTTACATTTTTTAAAAAGTATAATTAAAAGTATAAATGGTGAAAATTACACAACAATTAATAGCGTTAAGTGGTTGACTGAACCGTGACATTCTAATATTTAGGCGAATGTTACGAAATTAAACTATTTTTAACGGATTTATAAACCATAAATCAAGTGAAAGTTATAATGTGATTAATGTTATTCTAGTGTTACATGAACTTTAGTAATATCCTATTATTATTACTATTATTTTGGGGTATCTATATAGTTTTCTCATCTGGTTGTGCTATAAATATATAATTATAAATGAAAATGAAAAGATAAATATACATAAATATCAATAACATAAAATAAATATAAAAGTACATAAATAAATAAAAGCCCAACCAGATGGAGGCCCTCGGCAGGGGAGACCAAACGGCCGAGGGGTTAGGGGGAAAGGGAAAGAAACCGGGGACGATGCGGGCGGTATCGAGGAGCACCGCCTTCTGCATTTGAACCTGGAGCGGTCCGCCACGTAGTCCCAGCCGCCTCAGATGACCCGAGAGGCTGACTGGGATTAGCCCGTTTGCAGAGACGACTACAGGAATAATTTCGGTCGGCAGACCACCCCATGTCGGTCACCTCCTTGTGAGCCAGGTCCAGATATTTTGTTTGCTTGTCTGTTTCGGCTTTCACGAGGTTCTCGTCATACGGAATGGTAATGTCGACCGAAATATCCTTGACTGTGCCCGGTCCATCAGCACAATATCAGGCTTATTCGCAAGAATAGTCCTGTCTGTGATGATGGCCCGGTCCCAATAGATTATTACTATTATTATTAAGTACGTCTAAATTTGTAGCACGTATCGTAAGGTTTTTAGGTACTACTTTTAGGTGCAACACTAGGCAAAAATACTGTCACCACCGAAAGGACATACCAGAATACACACAAAGGATTCACACCATTTTGTTAGTGAAATAAAAGATCTACATCACTGACAATAAAACTATGGTTAGTTTTGGTGTTCAATCACTATTCACGTGCCTACGTATTGAAGACTGCTTCCCAATTGTAACTAGGAAGCTACAAGATAACAACATGCCTGCAGAATATGCAGTATTACTCAAACACTGCTTCACATTTGACTATCTGCTGTAAAAGGAAGAGTTCTACAAGCAAGTTGATGGTGTAGCGATGGGCTCACCTGTATTTCCTATAGTCGCCGACTTATATCATGGAGGATTTTGAGATGAAACCCTTCTCTTACTGCTCCTATAAATCCAAGATTCTACAAACGGTACTTAGACGACACTTTCAAAATTTTACCGTCTGACAAAGCAACTGCAATTTTAGACCACCTTAACTCCATAACCTTCAAAATACAAATCACGATGGAGTTAGAAGCAAATAATACTTTAGGTTTCCTAGATGTTTTAGTAATCCGAAATCCTGATAACACTATTGGTCATACTATGTATAGGAAAAAGGCCTATACCAACCGATATTTAAATGGTGATTCTCACCATCATTCTTCATAGTTTGCTACTGTGGGTAAATATTTGTTTCAGAGAGCACAAAGGATCTGTGACAGAATACATCTGGCTGCCGAGCTTCAGCATGTCAATCAAGTACTGCAAGACAACAAGCTTTGGGTCCCAAGCCTACGTCACAGCAACCGAGTGAAGCCGGCCACAGTCGGTGGATGGATGCTGCCATCTGCTTGGGATCCTATAATTAACAAAATCTATCCAAAACCAAGCATACCACTGCAAGACTTCAAGATACTGTGAGTCGTTTTATTTAGATCGGGACCAAAAAATCAATATACTAAAAGTGAAGATAGCCGAGCTAACTTGATATTGAGATGCAAATATTTAAGTTCCCCCCCTCGTGACCATAAATTTATTAAACACTAAAATCCATATAATTATATAGTTTTATTCAATGTGTAGTGTTCGCGTAAATTTAAGAAATCGTTAGATTACATATTCTTTTATGTATATACACGTTTTATTTTTTAATAAGTTTCAAATAAAAATTGATCAATTCATTTATTTATCAATAATCAATAAATCCCAAATTTATCGATCAACATCCCAACCTTGTCCCTTCACTATGGTTCGAGCATTCTAAGTTCAACCTTGAATCATCCAATCACAGTCATTTGATACGTCCCCCCGCAACCGGAAATTTGGTAAATCGAAACAGAACAAATATTCCATGATGCGGTATCTATAGGAGGTAAATTGTGGTCTGCAAGTGCAGTGCAGCATGGTTTCACACGATTACAACACCCACACCTTTAATAGCGAATTTATCCCAAATTTATTTTAAACCATACTAGATATGTCCGTTTAAGATTCAAGTACAAGATATAAATGTGTTTGTCTGGTGAAACTTTTTGTCCGAGAAAGGGTGACTGACGCATCTGTCGAACTAATGTTATTTGTTGTCGATATTTAATTCATAATATTTAGAAATTAAGATTGATGAAGTAGTGGAGGTGTAAGAATATATTTTATAGAATATTCAATATGCATATCACACGTCCATTGTAGGACACAGGCCTGCCCCGAAGATTGTCTCATAGGGGATGTATGAATATATGCCATAGCTACCACCCTTGGCAGGCAGGTTGGCAAACTTAGTTTTTTATTTTTATGTTGTTAGTAGGAAAGACCGTTGCTTATCTTTTTTTTTGCGCCCGAAGCAAATATGGGCAACCCCCTCCGAAAGCGGGGGAAGGGAGGTTGAGAATGCTCATAGCATACCACGCAGCCGGTGTGTGGTTATGGGTGACTTACCCACTAAATCAACTTTTAGGAATTGGCTGAGTCCCAGAGACTTAGTATACGAACGCGACCTCCTTGGCAGAAAGGAGGGCGCAAGGCTATCTCCAAGCTTAAGCCTTTTTATATTCCTTCTATCTCCTTTTTACGTCACCCAAATTCAGATTAAAAGGATGTCAAGGATTTTAATTTCACCCCTATAAGGACATTCACTTTGTAGTGACGTCGTTACATCCACTCCCCATATCATTGATGTGTCGTGAGAGTTGCCGGAGGGACATTGAAGCAGCAGGTGGCCAGCAGCGATATTTGCGTGTGTGTCGTGAGAGTTGCTGGAGGGACATTGAAGCAGCAGGTGGGCAGATCTTCATATCATTGCGTGTGTGTCTGAGAGTTGCGGAGGGAAGAGGGCAGCAGATCTATATCATTGCACGGTGTCGTGAGAGCTGCGAGGGACACTGAAGCAGCAGGTGGGCAGCAGACTTCATATCATTGATGTGTGTCGTGAGAGTTGCGGAGGGACATTGAAGCAGCAGGTGGGCAGCAGCATCATATCATTGGTGTGTGTCGTGAGAGTTGCCGGAGGGACACTGAAGCAGCAGGTGGGCAGCAGCATCTTCATATCATTGATGTGTGTCAGAGTTGCCGGAGGGATTGAGGGTGGGCAGCATTCATATCATTGCTGTGTCGTGAGTAGCGTTGAGGGAGTGAGAGGTGGGCAGATTTCATTTTGATTTGTCGTGAGAGTTGCCGGAGGGACATTGAAGCAGCAGGTGGGCAGCAGATCCATATCATGTTGTGTGTGAGAGTTGCCCGAGGGACACTGAAGCAGCAGGTGAGGCAGATCTTCATATTGTTGTGTTGTGAGTTGCGGAGGGACATTGAAGCAGCAGGTGGCAGCAGCATCTTCATATTGTGTGTGTGAGAGTTGTTGAGGGAAGAGGGCAGAGATTTCATATCTGTTGTGAGAGTTGCGAGGACATCAGCAGGTGGGCAGCAGCATCTTCATATCATTGACGTGTGTCGTGAGAGTTGGAGGGACATTGAAGCAGCAGGTGGGCAGCAGATCTTCATATCATTGCATGTGTCGTGAGAGTTGCCGGAGGGACATTGAAGCAGCAGGTGGGCAGCAGATTCATATCATTGCGTGTGTGTCGTGAGAGTTGCGAGGGACATTGAAGCAGCAGGTGGGCAGCAGCATCTTCATATTCGCACGTTCGGAGAGTAAGCGAGGGACATTACAGCAGGTGGGCAGCAGCATCTTCATATCATTGCATGTGTGTCGTGAGAGTTGCCGAGGAATGTCAGTGGGCAGTATTGAGTGTGTCGTGAGAGTTGCGAGGGACATTGAAGCAGCAGGAGAGATTTCTGAGTTGTCGTGAGAGAGGGACATTGAAGCAGCAGGTAGAGATCTTCAATCATTGCACGTGTCGTGAGAGTTGGCGAGGGACATTGAAGCAGCAGGTAGGGCAGGAGATCTTCATATCATTGCATGTGTGTCGGGAGAGTTGGAGGGACATTGAAGCAGCAGGTGGGCAACAGCATCTTCTCTATCATTGCATGTGTCGAGAGTGCGGAGGGACATTACAGCAGGTAAGGGCAGCAGCATCTTTATATCATTGCACGTAAGTCGAGAGTTGCCGGAGGGACATTGAAGCAGCAGGTAAGGCAGATCTTTATATCATTGCACGTGTGTCGAGAGTTGGAGGGACATTGGAAGCAGCAGGTGGGCAGCAGATCTTCATCATTGCACGTTGTCGAGAGTGCTGGAGGACATTGAAGCAGCAGGTGGGCAGCAGATTTCATATCTTGCACGTGTGTCGTGAGAGTTGCCGGAGGGACATGAAGCAGCAGGTGGGCAGCAGATCTTCATATCATGATGTGTTTTGGCGAGTTGCCGGAGGGACATTGAAGCAGCAGGTAGAGATTTTATATCATTGCACGTGTGTCGTGAGAGTTGCCGGAGGGGACATTGAAGCAGCAGGTGGGCAGGATCTCATATCTTTGCACGTGTGTCGAGAGTTGCGGAGGGACATTGAAGCAGCAGGTGGGCAGCAGCATCTTCAATCATTGCACGTGTGTCGTGAGTTGGAGGGACATTGGGGTGGGCAGATCTTCATATCATTGCATGTGTGTCTGAGTGTGGAGGATATGGGCAGCAGATCTTATATCATTGCATGTGTGTGAGTGCCGGAGGGACATTGAAGCAGCAGGTGGGCAAGGATTCATATCATTGCGTGTGTGTGGAGTGCCTGAGGGACACCGAAGCAGCAGGTGGGCAGCAGCATTCATTTGTGTGTTGTGAGAGTTGCCGGAGGGACATTGAAGCAGCAGCAGATCTTCATATCATTGCATGTGTCGTGAGAGTTGCCGAGGGACATAGGGGCAGCAGATCTTCATATCATTGCATGTGTGTTGTGAGAGTTGCCGGAGGGACATTGAAGCAGCAGGTGGGCAGAGATAACATTGATGTGTGTCGTGAGAGTTGGAGGGACATTGAAGCAGCAGGTGGGCAGCAGCATCTTCATCATTGCATGTGTGTCTGAGAGTTTGGAGGGACATTAGGGCAGCAGGTAAGGCAGCAGATTTCATATCATTGCACGTGTCGTGGGGAGAGAGGTGGGAGATTTCATATATTGACGTTGTCGTGAGTTGCGGAGGGGACATTGAAGCAGCAGGTAGGCATATATCATTGCATGTGTGTCGTGAGTCGGAGGGAGGTGGGCAGCAGCATATCATTGCACGTGTGTCGTGAGTTCGGAGGGACATTGAAGCAGCAGGTGACAGCAGATTCATATCATTGCACGTGTGTCGTGAGTTGCCGGAGGACATTGAAGCAGCAGGTAAGAGCAGATCTTCATATCATTGCACGTGTCGTGAGAGTTGCCGGAGGGACATTGAAGCAGCAGGTGCACTCATATCATTGTTTGTCGTGAGAGTTGCCGAGGGACATTGAAGTACAGGTGGGCAACAGCATTTTGTCAAGAGGGAGGAAAGGTGGGCAGCAGATCTTTATATCGGTCATCCGGAGAGGAGGGACATGGGCAGCAGATCTTTATATCATTGCACTGTGTCGTGAGAGTTGCCGAGGGGACATTGAAGCAGCAGGTGGGCAGCAGCATCTTCTACATTGCACGAGTGGGAGGGACATTGAAGCAGCAGGTGGGCAGCAGATCTTCAATGCACGTGTGTCGTGAGAGTTGCCGGAGGGACATTGAAGCAGCAGGGTGGGCAGCAGCATTTCATATCATTGCACGTGTGTCGAGTTGGGAGGACATTGAAGCAGAGGGCAGAGGATTTTATATCATTGCACGTGTGTCGTGAGAGTTGCCGGAGGGACATTGAGCAGAGGTGGGCAGCAGATTTCATATCTTTGCACGTGTGTGAGAGTTGCGAGGGACATTGAAGCAGCAGGTAAGGCAGATTTCTATATCATTGCACGTGTGTGAGAGTTCGGACGGACATTGAAGCAGCAGGTGGGCAGCAAAGATCTTTATATCATTGCACGTGTCGTGAACGGAGGGACATTAAAGCAGAGGTGGGCAGCAGATCTTCATATCATTGCACGTGTGGAGTTGCCGGAGGGACATTGAAGCAGCAGGTGGGCAGCAGCATCTTCATATCATTGCACGTGTCGTGAGAGTTGCCGGAGGGACATTGAAGCAGCAGGGGCAAGAGATCTTTATATCATTGCACGTGTCGGTTGCCGGAGGGACATTAGGCAGGTAAGGAGATTTTATATCATTGCACGTGTGTCGAGAGTTGCCGGAGGGACATTGAAGCAGCAGGTGGAAATTTCATATCTGACTGTGTCGGAGAGTTGCCGAGGGACATTAGCAGCAGGTGGGCAAGCATCTTCATATCATTGCATGTGTGTCGAGAGTGCCGGAGGACATTACACAGGGTAGATTTATATCATTGCACGTGTGGTGAGTGCCGAGGGACATTGAAGCAGCAGGTAAGGCAGCAGCATCTTCATCATTGCTTGTGTGTCGTGAGAGTTGCGGAGGACATTGCAGCAGGTGGGCAGCAGCATCTTCATATCATTGCGTGTGTGTC
>CAJQZP010000750.1:0-22041 GCA_907164705.1 Parnassius apollo
AAACAACTTGGCAAGCTTTGTATAGCAGGACAGTATTTCAGGCCAGAACGCCGCTCGCAACTTTATAAGACGCAATTTCGGCCTTACATGAAAATAATGGGGATGAGTCGCTCGCGTCCGTAGGCTTCGACCACCTAACCTTAGGCCCACCCTACACGTGTCCCCCGGGTGGTGCTAAACGAGCGACAAAGCCGATAAAATAGACTCGGCTCCTCGCCGTATGGTAGCGGCGTAAAATCTACCACCAACCCTTGTTCGCACCATGACTCAAGAAATAAAAGAAATGGCCCCAAGTTCCCGGCGCCCTTTAAATGGGGCAGGGGTGCGAAGAATCTCCGGGAGAAAAAACCGGCGACGAGGTTCGCCACCCGTCACGTTCTGTCTCCCGGAGGGGCGAAAAGTGGATTGCGGAAACCCGTCTGGCTACGCTGAATGTATGTGGAGGAATGAATGATAAGATGGATGAAGTATGCGAAATGATGAATGACAGAGGAATAGATGTGTTATGTGTGAATGAGACGAAACGAAAGGGAAAGGATGCCACTGCACATGGCACGTATACCGCGTATTGGTCTGGTGTAGGCGAGACCGAACGGGCATGCCAGGGTGTCGGTTTTATCCTTTCAGAAAGAATGGGTCAATGTGTGAAAGAGTATGAATGTGTAAGCCCGAGACTGCTATGGATACGAATGAAAGTGGACTTAAAGAAGCTGTTCCTGCTAGGGGTGTACGCCCCAGACATGTCTAAGCCCACTTACATCCGAGAGCAGTTTTGGGACATGGTAAGGATGGTGTTGACAAAATGTAAGGAAAATGAAAATATTATTATGTTAGGAGACTTTAATGGAAGGGTCGGGGGTGAAGAGGTCTGGTTATGAAAGGATATTGGGAACGTTTGGTGGTGAAAGTATAAATGAGAATGGTGAAGACCTCCTCACCGTATGTGCGGAAAAGAATCTTTTTGTGACGAATACTTTTTTTCGTCACAAGAAGATTCACATGTATACATGGGAAAGAGGTGATGATAGAAGCATGATAGATTTCGTAATTGTAGATGAAAGAATGAGGAGCGCAGTCGTAGATACAAGGGTTTACCGGGGGTCCAACGTAGGGACGGATCATTACTTGGTCTTATGTCGAATTAATGGTCTTTTCAAGCGTTGGCGGCATCGGACATCTGTATCTACCACTGCGTTACAGCGTATAAGAATAGAGAAGTTACAAGATGAAGATGTGATAGAGAAGTATAAATGTAGACTGAGAGAAAATATTAGATGTTTGAATGAGTTGTGTATGAATGATTTAGACTTGAATACTGTGTGGGATAATATTAAGAAAGGTTTGGTGGATACCGCTACCGAAGTATGCGGTGTAAGTAAGAGGACAAATGAAAGGAAAAGTAATACGTTATGGTGGGATGATGAGGTACCGGTGGAAGTTGAATCAAAGAAGAAAGCATGGTTAGATTTACTAGCAACCAAAGCTGATAATTCTTCTGGTATGAATGATGAGATTGAAAGAAAAAAGGCAGAATTTAGACGTCTAAATAAGAGAGTGAAAGAAGTTGTTGAAAGGAAAAAGAAAGAAAGAACGAATAAGAATGATAGAAGGATATCTGATAATTTCCAGGCTAACATAAAAATGTTCTGGAAACTCGTAAGAACTGCCAGGAGAAATACAAAACAGCCTATAATAAATGCTATAAGAGACGAGAATGGATGTATTCTGAATGATGAAGTTTCGAATTTAAACAGATGGAAGGAATACTTTGAAAGCGTGTTTATGAGTGAAGAGTCGTATGAATTAAATGAACTAGAAATTCCGAAAGAAGTGGAAAGGGGTATGGAGATAAGTGTAGATGAAATAATGAAAGCAATGAAAAGCATGAAAGCAGGTAAGGCAGCTGGATATGATAGAGTATCACTCGAGATGCTAAGGGCTGGAGAGGGAGTGGTGGCAGGCCTGCTGTACACCTTGTTTAATTTATGTTGGGAATTAAAACGGGTACCGGATGACTGGTGTAAAGCAGTTATAGTACCAATATATAAAGGAAAAGGGTCACAGCAGGACTGCAAAAACTACCGCGGTATCAGCTTGCTTAGTATTGTGGGTAAACTGTATGCTAAGGTGTTAATTGAAAGAGTTATGAAAGAAACTGATGGAAAAATTTGGAATGTGCAAGCGGGTTTTAGAAAGGGAATGGGGTGTACAGATCAAGTCTTTTCCATGCGCATGATTGCGGAGAAGTTTTTTGCCAAAAACCAGAAAGTTTTTTGTGCGTTCATGGACTTGGAAAAGGCTTATGACAGAGTGGACAGGAATGTGTTATGGCAAACACTGAACTCATATGGGTTGAGCGCTGGTTTGATACAGGCATTAAGGTCTCTTTCTAGGGACTCTAGTGCTTGTGTCAGGATCAATGGGGTCTACTCGGACTGGTTTGGCATTCAAAAAGGTGTCAGACAGGGCTGTGTGGCTTCCCCTTGGCTGTTCAACCTATTTATGGACCGGTGTTTGCAAACTTTGAAAGATGAAGAATGTGGGTTAAGAATGGGCGAGTTAACCGTCAAATGCCTTTTGTATGCCAATGATCAAGTCATACTTGCGTCATCGGCGGCAGAGTTGCAAATGATGGTTACATTAATGAACTGGGAATTAAAAGAAAGGGGAATGAAAGTGAACGCAAGTAAGACGAAAGTGATGGTTTTTGAAAGAGAAGAAAGCAAAACGGTATGTGAAATAAGAATAGAAGGAGAGTTGATTGAGCAAGTGGATGAGTTTGTGTATTTGGGATGTGTATTTAGCAGGGATGGTAGATATGATAGGGATATAGAACGACGAGTAAATGCAGGGAATAGAGTGAATGGGGCACTACACTCTATTATGAAGAACCAGAATTTGTCAAAACAGGCACGTATGGTAATTCATAATGCTGTGTTAGTCCCTACTTTAATGTATGGTAGTGAAAGCTGGATGTGGCAGAAGAAGCACGAAAGTAGAATAAATGCTGTAGAAATGCGGTCTTTAAGGAATATGCTAGGGTGTAATCTGAATGACAGGGTGAGAAATTGCGTGATAAGAGATAAATGTGGTATGCAAGATGATGTTGTGACCAGGATTAAGAAAGGAATGCTTCGGTGGTTTGGTCACGTAGAAAGAATGAATGAGGAAAGAGTGACAAAGCAAATTTATATGGCAGATGTGAATGGCCGAGTCGGGAAGGGACGCCCTAGGAAAAAGTTTATCGACCAAATTGGCGATATTTTGAAAATGGGCCACGTTAGAAGTACCCTTAACCGACGAGCATGTATGCGTAGATATATGGATGTAAAGGAGGCGAGAGAGGTGTGTCAGGATCGTGCCAAATGGAAGTCCGTAGTCTCTGCCTACCCCTCTGGATTACAGGCGTGAGTATTTATGTTATGTTATGTTATGAAAATAATGTTCACATTTCTTAGCCGAGGCACCCCAAATCTAGCTCCTCCTATTTGATCGCATCCAGCATAGAGCGGCTCGAATCGTCGACGACCGAGTTCTTCTTGATTGTCTTTACTCACTGGTACCCCAAAAAAATGCTGTATCCATTTTATAATTATATTCTATTGCGTCTACCACTTGGAGTGCTAAAAGGAATTGTTCGGACTTATTCCTGCCAAAAAATTTCACCATAGCACATCGTGGCATGATTCGCGATACTATTTACACCATCCGGATGATTGGCAGTTCATCACTGTGGGATTTACTTCTTTCTCGCACAACTTTTCTGTGGAATCGACCACCACCAGTTATTTTTTCGGACCGATACCGGCCGGCAACGCATCTGAAATTACCATGGGCGGCGGCGGTCGCTTACCGTCAGAGCCACATGCACGTGTTACCCCTGTTATAAAAAATAAACTTCTTCTATTTTTTGGATTTCTACTGTCATTAAATGATTTGCAACTATCGAACAAAATTTTAGATTTTATTTGTTGACAAAATTTTACCACAATCTGATGAATGATATGGCAGCGCGTAAATTAAGAACAAACAATATAAATGTTTATATATTAGATTAATGGAAGTCTTTTCACTATGTTACTTCTAAACCTCTCCAAGAAATGTTCATTTATTGGTAACAGCACAAATTTTTAGGAAACTCGTGCCTAATTATTACAAAAGAGTATTTTTATTTATTATTATTTGTATTATTTGGTATTGCTTATTCGATCACCCCGTTTCCAGTTAATCTGCCCGTCATTCATCACTTTTTAATCATGAGATTGCTCAAACGTACTAATTGTTTTAAGTAAATAGATATAACTTATATGGGAACTTTTATTGTTTTCTCTGCCCATATATTACATATAGTTCATAATCTCTAGAGATTCTACCTACCAATCCCTCGATACCCATACGTTAAACAATGTGGTAACGCTATACGATCGTTGGGTTTTTAGTATAGCAATTTATTAACACAAAAGCCGTGTAGTGGCGGTTAAGAATATCCACTACCCCATATCTTCCCGTGGGTGTCGTAAGAGGCGACAGAGGGAGACAGGCAGGAGATGGGCAGCAGCATCTTCCTGATAACAGCAACTGTACGACAAAAAAAACTGCGGTTGCCAACCCGCTCGCCAAGCGTGGCAACTATGGCAATATACCCCCCCATGAACAATTACACAAATAGACGGCCCCCAGTCCCCGGCGGCCCCGCTATTCCTGGCTACGGTGGCGACCATGGTAACGGCGGGGCAGGGGGTGCTAAGAATCTCCGGTGGAGGTTCGGTTGCCACCTACGACGACTCGACCTGGCAACATTTAACGCACGCACACTGAGGACTGACGAGAAGATCCTGGAGCTGGAAGAAGAGATAGACAAGTTGCGCTGGAGTATTATAGGATTATCCGAGGTCCGAAGAGAGGGGGAGGACACGGTGATTCTCGAATCCGGCAACTTGTTCTATCACCGGGAGGGCGACCATCTGTCCCAAGGAGGTGTCGGATTTATCGTCCACAAGTCTCTCGTCAACAACGTTGTACAGATTGAGAGTGTGTCGACGAGGGTCGCGTACCTGATACTCAGAATCACCAAACGGTATTCGCTGAAGGTCATACAGGTTTACGCACCAACGTCGGCACATTCCGATGAGGAGGTGGAGGAAATGTATGAGGATATTTCCAAAGCCATACATTCCTCCAAAACCCACTACACGGTGTTGATGGGAGACTTCAACGCAAAACTAGGCACAAAAGAAAGCGGTGAGCTGAAGTTAGGGAAATTTGGAGTAGGGCAACGGAACCGAAGGGGCCAGCAGCTGGCCGACTTTATGGAGAAAGAGGGACTCTTTATGATGAACTCTTTCTTCCAGAAGCGGCCCCACAGGAAGTGGACCTGGTCGAGCCCCCGACGGTTCGACAAAAAATGAGATTGACTTCATTATGACGACCAGACGCCAACTGTTCAGTGATGTCTCAGTGATCGCAAGGGTGAAAACTGGCAGCGATCACCGAATGGTTAGAGGCACACTGAACCTAAACGTTAAGTTGGAGAGGTCTCGTCTAATGAAGTCAACGCTCCGTCCCCCTCGTGCTCTGATCCAAAATCCCGAAAACTTTCAGCTCGAGTTACACAACCGCTTTCAGTGCCTACAACATTGCAATGCAGTGGACGATATGAATGACAAGCTCGTGGAAACTGTCCATGCGGTCGGAGCTAAGTTCTGCAAGACCCGCCGCAGAAGAACACAAAAACTCTCCGATCACACTCTTAATCTCATGGCTGTTAGACGGGAGATGAGGCTACAATCGTCAACAGATTTGACAGCATACAGGCAACTGAACAGACAGATCTCCAAATGCATGCGGCGAGACTTACGCAACTTTAATACTGCTCGTATTAAAGAAGCGATCGAGCGGAACCAGGGCTCCAAAGTTTTTGCCAGAGATCTGTCTGCCAGAAAGAGCCAACTGTCAAGGCTGAAGACTGAGTGTGGCAGCATCGTTTCCGGGACACCTGAGATTTTGAGTGAGATTGAGAGGTTCTATGGGCAGCTGTACACATCATCGTTGGAGCCACACGCAAGTGTGAGTAACGATCCAAGAGCAAGTCTTATCCGACACTATTCCGATGATATCCCGGACGTCAGTCTAAGCGAGATTAGAATGGCTCTCCAGCACCTTAAAAACGGCAGGGCCCCAGGCGAGGATGGAATTACAGCGGAGCTTCTGAAAGCGGGTGGAACACCGGTACTTGAAGTCCTTCAGAAGCTCTTCAATTCCGTCCTCCATGGTGGCACTACTCCAGAGGCGTGGAGCAGAAGTGCGGTGGTCTTGTTCTTTAAGAAAGGCGACAACGCTCTCTTGAAGAACTACAGACCGATTTCCCTTCTGAGCCGCGTCTACGTGCTGTTTTCGAGAGTCATTACGAATCGTCTCGCACGCAGACTCGACGACTTCCAGCCTCCCGAACAAGCCGGTTTCCGAAAAGGCTTCAGTACCATAGACCACATACATACCCTGCGGCAGATTGTACAGAAGACTGAAGAGTACAATTTGCCACTTTGCCTGGCGTATGTGGACTATGAGAAAGCCTTTGATTCCGTCGAAATTTGGGCGGTGCTGCAGTCCCTTCAGCGGTGCCAAGTTGACTGTCGGTATATTGAAGTGCTGAAGTGTTTGTACAGTAGGGCTACGATGGCTATCCGAGTACAGAACCAGAGCTCGAAACCTATCCAACTGCAGAGAGGTGTAAGACAGGGTGACGTTATATCCCCGAAACTCTTCACCGCTGCTTTGGAAGACGTTTTCAAGCTACTGGACTGGAAAGGATACGGTATTAACATCAATGGCGAGTACATCACTCACCTTCGATTTGCCGACGATATAGTCCTTATGGCAGAATCGCTGGAGGACTTAAGCACTATGCTCAATGACCTCAATAGTGCCTCCCAACGGATAGGTCTTAAGATGAACATGGACAAAACAAAGATTATGTTTAATGTCCATGTCACACCTATGCCGGTAGTTGTTGGGAGCACTATGCTCGAAGTTGTTGACGAGTACGTTTACCTGGGACAAATAGTCCGACTAGGTAAGTCCAACTTCGACCGAGAGGTCAATCGACGGATTCAACTCGGCTGGGCAGCGTTCGGGAAATTACGACATATCTTCTCGTCAGGTATACCTCAATCTCTGAAAACTAAAGTGTACAACCAGTGCGTGTTGCCAGTGATGACTTACGGATCAGAGACGTGGTCCTTCACTGCTGGCCGTATGAGGACGCTCAAGGTCGCTCAGCGAGCTATGGAGAGGGCTATGCTCGGAGTTTCACTGCGTGATAGACTCAGAAATGAGGATATCCGCAGTAAAACCAGATTGACCGACATAGCCCAACGGATTAGTAAGCTGAAGTGGCAATGGGCCGGCCATATAGCTCGAAGAACCGATAACCGATGGGGAAGAAAGGTTCTCGAGTGGCAGCCTCGTACCGGTAGGCGTAGTGTAGGGCGACCCCCCACTAGATGGAGTGACGACCTGGTAAGATATGCAGGAAGTCGATGGATGCAGGTGGCTCAGGACCGTGCTTTGTGGCATTACTTGGGGGAGGCCTATGTTCAGCAGTGGACTTGTGAAGGGCTGTGATGATGATGATGATGATGAATTTATTAACATTCCCTAAGCTTGCACTCAATGTTCATGTGGATCATTGAATATATTTCGTTATACAATTTCTAATATCACCGAGCTTTGTTCGTAATTTAGCAGATATTTTTTTTAAAGAATGAGGATGACAAACGGGCACACAGTCCACCTGATAGTAATTGGATTCTGCGTACACAGACATCTACATTTATGCTGGATTAAGAATCAAAATGGAGACGCGTTGTCACTCCTGAAAACTAAGATGGAATACTTCGTATCCAGTAAATAGGGTCTCCGATTCTCTACACTCACCATACGAAACACAGCAGCATTAAATTACTATTTTTACCCAGTAGTATGTAAGAGCGTGGTCTTTTCCCAATCGAACGAATTGAGCCATTCGTGTAACAATAGTAATATAGTCGTAGTGTAGCGCTACTACGTACAAACGTGGTATTTGCTCAGTCGACTGTTTAAAATTTAAGGTTGGGTGAATTGTGGTCGATAAAAAGTGAGACTTCATGAGAAATGTCACAAAAAATCTCGGGAGTTCCATAAGAAGCAAAACGGAAATACGAGTAAATAACATAATATATCAATCTTGATTTACGTAGTAGAGACACGTCTTGTATACTAGTTACATGGGGCACACCGAGAGTTCAAAGTTCTGCGCTCATAAATGTTTGAATTTTGAAGGTATATTTTTAAAACACCATTAACTCGTACTTTGACATCTTAACCCACCTGGATCTTGACAACAGCTTAACCCACCGGGTGCTATTGGGAATGTACACACAAAAATTTTATCTTTGAGCCGGTTTCGAGTTTTAGTGAGACTTACGGACAGCTATTTAATTTTACATAAATATAGAGATTATTAAATTATATGTAAACTAATAATTGATTCGTATAATCATGGTGGGAAGTCAATTATTTTTATCACAAGTTAAGTTCAACCTGAGCTAAAATCAATGGTCCTTATGTTTTCAAAAATGGTTCGAGCAAATGAAAAATTGTATTATATAATAGAGAATACTTTAAAAAGTAGTAAGTATATTAGTTTACATATAAACTGATTTATTCATGAATTATAATGAAGTTCTGAAGTGCTATCCGAGTTCGAAACCTATCTAACTGCAGAGAGATGTAAGACAGGGTGATGTTATATCTCCGAAACTCTTCACCGCTGCATAGGAAGACGTTTTCAAGCTACTGGACTGGAAATGATATGGTATCAATACCAATGGTAAGTACATCAACATTCGATTTGACGACGATATAGTCCTTATGGAAGAATCGCTGGAGGACCTAAGCATTATGCTCAATGACCGCAATTGTGTCTCCCAACGGATAGATCTTAAGATGATCATGGACAAAACAAAGAGCGTGTTCAACGTCCATGTCACACCTATGCCGGTAGTTGTTAGGAGCACTAAGCTTAAAGTTGTTGACGAGTAAGTTTACCTGGGACATAGCATTAGTCCGACTAGATAAGTCCAACTTCAACCGAGAGGTCAATAGACGGATTCTACTCGGCTGAGCAACATTCGGAAAATTACGACACATCTTCTCTTCAGATATACCTCAAAACCAGGAAACTAGATTGTACTACCAGTGATGCCAGTGATGACTTACGGATCTGAGACTTGGTCCTACACTGCTGGCCATATGAGGACGCCCAAGGTCGTTTAGCGAGCTATGGAGAAGGTTATGCTCGGGTGTTTCTCTGCACGATAAACTTAGAAATGAGGATATCCGCAGTAGAACCAGATTGACCGACATAGCCCAACGGATTAGTTAGCCGAAGTGACAATGGGCCGGCCATATAGCTCGAAGAACCGACAACCGATGGGGAAAAAAGGTTCTCGAGTGGCAGCCTCGTACCGGTAGACGTAGTGTAGGGCGATGCCCCCCAGGTGGGGTAACGACCTGGTAAGGCATGCAGGAAGTTGATGGATGCAGATAGCTTAGGACCATGCTTTGTGGTATTCCTCGGGGGAGGCCTATGTTCAGCAGTGGAATTTCAGATCAGAATAAACAATGGGCTATATAATATATGGAGGATTAATTTACATCCATTCATTCATTTCAGCTATCATTAGTCCACTGCTAAATACAGGCCGTCTCCATAGATTAACAGGAGGGATATAAGACGCAATTGACACTAGGCAGGTGGATATTACTTTGAGTTATTATCAGGAGAATGCCTATTGCCTTCTTCATTTCCCTGTGTTGCCTCTTTTGACACCTACAGGAAGATATGGGGCAGTGGGTTCGCTTCTAATGTACGGCGCCCAATATATTTACTATATTTCTTCTTCTTGATCTCTATCTTCAGCTCGCGAAAGTCCCCTGTTGGACATAATTTTCTCCCTTTCTTTTGAGAATTGTCCTGAATCATCATGCTTGGCAGGTTGATTAATGATCACACCTGTTCTTTTACGCGTGCCGTTTATGAGATACTCGTACTTATAACGCCATCTATTGGAAGCCTTGAGATTTTATGATATTTGTCACATTCGCTTTTTTATCACCCACATCATCTGAAAGCTTATTCCACCAGTGTGCGTTTTACTAGGAGTTTTCTTCCTTGCACGAAATCTTAGTGGAATCGTTTAGTACCGACGATTTTTCTGTACCGATACGACTAAGGAACCTTCAAGAAACAAGCTTACTTAGTTTTAAAATGCCAAAAGTACACATACAAATTCTCTGGTGGGGCAGTTCTTCGTGGGTGGTGGTTGACACTTACCATCTGATGTGCTGCGTATTAATTTGCCGCCTCTTCTATAAAAAAAACTGGCGAAACTAAAGATGGATTTACTTACGCTGTCAAATAGCTTTGTCATAATTTAGTACACCTTTGAATCATTCCAATTTGTCAAATCGACTATAGTTAATGTTTAAGGTTTGAACATTGTGATCGATAAAATGGCTGATCATACAAGTTAAGATAGAAAATACATAAAATAAATCTCAACACTTTCATTAAAAACCAAAATAACTGAGGAACCTAAAATAAATCAAACAAAAAAAGAATAAACAGACATTTGACGCGAGTTGTTTAAAAGGGCATCTGTCACTGTCAGTTAAGGGGCTATAGTAATTCAGCTCAAATTCTTATTTCGCCCCCACTTTCCCGCGCGTCGTATGCCGACATGTTTGTAATCAGATATAGTAAGTAGATAGGTCGTTAGATACTTATTCCATTAGGTTTATCATATTTATGCCTGTTTCTTTACACCAACCCAGTCGCTTCTTATTACGGTTTTTTCCATTTTAATTTTACGTCATCTTATTGCGTAATGTGTATTCTGCTTGTAAGCGACGCATCTTTTCCCGCTCAAAAGCCGAAGCTATACTGACCGGGCGGTAAGAAACAAGCTTCAAGACGCCGATAGTTTATGTAATTTCTTTTTCAGTAAAAATAATGGTAATTTATAAAAAATAATTTTTTTCTATTTCCCCTTAACTCACTCATCTGTATCATAACAGCCTAAATGATAAAATAAATTAGCTTAGATCCGATTTCAATCTGCTAGGCGGTTAGAGATTGTAGAATATTTCTCCTGATGAAGCCTCCATTAGAGCTGAAACCTGACCGTATCTCGAAGCCATCGAATTGGAAAAACAATTACGTAGTTCACTGCTAACTTTAAGCTTAGAGGTTGAACTTAAATCCTGCGTTGTAGATCACACTACGAAATTGTGCTGAGAGCAGCCCTTTATATCACACCCGCACATGTTGCTTATAATTACATGATGTTGATCACATTTAGTATTATGTAACGTTATAAGTAGAATAATTTAGTATTTTTAAAAGTGTTAGTATTTGTAGTAAATGAGTTTACTTTCTTTCTATCTATCTTACAGAAAAGGGCATCCTAAGCTCTATAATATAAATCACGTACTAAAACTACAATTACTTACAATTACGATGGATCTTTTTTAAATGTTACGAATCCTTTTGTGCGTAGGCGTCCGTCTGGGTACTGCCTTCTCACCTATCTCTGCCGACACGCAGCAGATGTACATTGCAATTACAAGCAATGAGTCTTTCCATCTTAATCCTTAAGATGGAAAAGTATCCATCTTCGTCATTTTTTGAAGCTGGCTACATTCATCCATGGAACGCATTAGTCGCTTATCATCAGATGGATTGTAAGTTGATTTGTCACAAATAAGGCTTAATAAGCTGAGACGATAATGTTATTTTCCTGACCACAAAGGAACTTATTCATGTTTTAGCAAATTATGCGTCTAAATTGGTTAAAATGAGATACATAAATTTACGCACATCGAAACAAAGTAACTAATCTGAAAGGTAGGGGACGAAATGAGCCAATAAATTGCACGCTTTCGCGTCATATAACCTTATGATTCATTTCTCTGCCGCGCCTCAGATTACGGCTCTTGCAGGACAGGTGATTGATCACATCAGTAATTGCGGCAGAGTTTGATCTGGATTATGTTCATGATATAAAATAACCTCTGCGCGCTTTCTCACGCATAATGAAGGTTCTACACAAAAAAGGTGATATAATTGTTATATGATGTTTTTCCTTGTGCAATTTATGTTTGTAAACTGCCCCACGATACAGGAGAAAATCCTAGTGTAGGGGTAACGCTTTTTTTAAATAAATAAAAAAATAATAAAAATAAGATATGATTATTTTACTTCTTCCATTGCTATTACATTGTAATTTTTATTAAATATGGCGGCTGGCGCAGTGGCATTTGTTGTTTTTGTTTTTGTAGTAGCAGCGCTGAGGTAACCGGCTTCGAATCCCACATGGAACAAGTATTGCTTGCATGTCTGAAGGTTTATGTTCGTAAACTGCCGCCACGATACAGAAGAAAGGCTGAGTAAGGAACATTTTATAAAGAAAGAAACAAGTGCATTGTATGGAGGTAATGAAGTCCTAGCTGGTAAATCGCAGTGTCTTAGAGTAACAAAATTCTATTCACTCTTACTTCAAAGAAATAAACATTGAAATCGACATTCCTCTTCCTTTCTGTATTCATTACGAAAGAAAAAGCTAAATCTTAAGTCCAATTGCGTGGGATATCGATAGCAAAGTGGCGGAGACCCGCAAATGCATGTAAAAGCATCCAAAGTGTAGGATCTTACAACCACCATATAACAACAACATAACAATAACATAAACTCCACTTGAACAAATTAATTATTACATTATAAATGGTTCGTGCTACTCTGTTTATCTTAGCCCTTAGGCTTGACAAAGCGTCTGAATTTTCATTCTTCGAGAGTAGATATGGGCTAATCAATCAATTTCTTTATTCATTAACAATAAATTGTGTACGAAAATTACAGCAATATTTTTATTATATTGCTAAGCTTTACAAAACTACTCCTAATAAAATAATAATCATTATGTGTAAAAGTGCATTTACGGCGAACTTTGAGCTCATTTTCACACTTAGTTTTATGAAAAAATATTTTCAATACGAGTATAAACATCAATTTAACAAAATAGATGATTTCAATTACTAGGACTCTTACAATAGATAAAGCAGACTTATTATTATATGGAAAATTACATTTGTTTATTTCTTTACTCATGAACTGGTACAATTATATATTAACCAGTGTTAATGTATGATTGTACCAGTGTAAAAAATTGTACCATTTAATTTTATTATATTAAATTTCTCACAATATACAGATGCATAAAATTGCGAGATTTTTGGCGATAGTTTTTGGAAGATATTGATGACAGCTCAACCCAACGAATAGTTGATGACGGCGGTAACTCAAGTTCTTAAGGCGCCTTTGTCTAAAAGAACAAAATCACTTGATGTTTATATCAACATCCAAGCACTTGTTCCATTTCCATCAAGAGTACACACGCGCAGACACTTTATACACAAAATCGATTCACATTTATGTATCAACATCCGCTTCTAACCATTATTAAAACGAAAATAGGAGCAACAGACCGTCGACGGTCAAGCTGCCGCCAAAACTCCATATTTTTCTCTTTACAATATTGTGTTACTTTCCTTAATAGATAAATTGAATCATTATACAACATAAAACTAGCACACTGATTATGAACGCGTTAAATAAAAAATATCCTAGAAATATCGGTTCAGTGAAAGTCCGACATAATAACCTATTGAAACAAGCGAGAACATTTTGATACGTATAGCGAACAAATGAGTTTTTACTTGATATACAAAACACATCTAAAAAGCGTTTCTAACACTATAAGCAAATTAACCGCTCTGTGTCTTAGTAACCGTGGGTTGCGGGGGGAATTTGAGTTCGTGGAATTTATGTGTGTAAACTGCTTCCATCATATTATACAGGACACAATCTTACTGTGCGGGTAAGTTTTAAAAAAAAATAGTTTCAAATCATCATAATTACAGCCTGTTAAGTCAACCGCTGGACATAGGCCTCCCCAATAGTTTGCCTCATAGAGGATAGATTGCATCGTAGAGAGAGGAATAGAAAGGAGGTAGAAGGAGATAGAAAGAAAGAGAGAGCTCGTAAATTATTTAACATAATTTTACAGTTTATTTTTGAGTTGTTCTCAAGTAGATGCTGTTCGTCAGTTACTGTTTCCTTCTGCCGCCACTGGACGATATGGGGTGGTAGATATTTTAACACCGCCACTACATGATGTAAAATGATATAATTAAACTAATAAACGAAAGCTTAGTAAGCTTTCCTTATATATAGTTTCCTTTATAAGAGATATCTAAAAATAATATCCGTTCGTCAAAATTATTCCTAGCAATAATTATAGTTATAGTACTTTGCATTCAAAAGACAGCTTGCACACTGCCATATTCGTAATTGCTTACATACATAGCTTGACAATTTAGACCGTCTCAACTGAATTCATAACCTCGCTCAATCAAAGAATTTTAAGAAAGCTTGATAAAGCTAGTAGGGGTTTAATAAACATACGTAGTGATTAATCAGGGGTTTTTCTAGAAGAGGGGGCAGACAGCTCAACTGATGATAAGCGTCTAACGCCGCCCATGTATAACTCAAAAACAGGTGTATTGCAGATAAGTTGCCTAGCATCTTCTGGCTCGTTTTGTGCCTAAGTCGTATCGTTCAGTAAAAATTGCCAGTGGTAAACGGATTCACAAAGAAGTCCTGTGAGGAAGACAATGGTAAAGTGCCGTAAGTTTCAGTTATAAGTTTCAGTTATATATATATATATATATATATATTTTATAAGTAGGGAATGATCTTACACTATTGATGTTGTTAAAAATATTAATTTAAGGTTTTAATTCTGTCCTTTTTATTGTTTAAATATTGTTATTTAAATTACTTGGGAAAATTTATATAAATCACTATGGTATTAATAGCCTCCTTGGGAGTCTTTTTTTTACATAACTGGCAACTCGGTTGTTTGGAGAGATCGAAATTCGCTGTGTGTAAAAATTAATAACAGATTAAAAGATTTAAACAGTCTAAACCTATTATTTCTTTAAAAATTCAGAAGTGGGATTAGTTAGCCCATGTGTTTTATACACTAAATGAACTGAAAGGTAAAATAAGTGAGGATTGGGTAAGTGAATTATATCTAATTAGCTCATAAGTTTAATGGAGCAAACAAAATGGAGAATGTTGTAAAGTTCAAAATGCAATTAATAAATTAGTATGATTAGGTATTCATAGATACTTAATTGTATCATCATTATCATACTATTGGGGGATTGGAAAGATTCCTGGTTTAAAAAAAAAAAAAAGTAATACTGTTTACCTTACATTGGCTCGAACAGAAATCATGTCAGTTACCTGTTTATATATAAAGATTTATAGGTATAAATCAAGTTTAATGTCTTTGTACCTATTCATGTAACGTTTTTTGATTGCATGCACTTTTGTATAATGTTATCTTAGTTACCACCCCAGCTGCATTTAATAATTTATGTGATATACTTATGCACATGCTTATTACACTGGCAAAATATGTATTTTCTGGAATAAATATAAAACCATGTAGTTTACTAATGCTTAGGACATGCTATAAGATATGTGAAGATATAAATATCTTAATTCAGAATGAGATTTGGTCATTAATGTTGATGCAAAATGGTAACAAGCACACTTCATTAAATATCTCATTCCAATATCAACACCACAAACTTTTACTCTTATAATATAAAAAACAAAATATTTAACTGTTTATGCTTTTATGCTGTTTATGTTTATTTATCTTGCCATCTCATACTTTAATAGAAGATTCATCGAGGCACCCACTAATGAGTCTGTTCTAATATATAACAAAATTTTCATGAAACTAATGTTAAATATGCATAAAGATGACCTTAATTTGATAAGATTTCTCTTCCAGTAAACCTTATAGTGGAAAGGTAATTTTTTCTACGTGGGTTTAGAGTGTACATCTTAATTTATTTAATAATATTGTGAAACAATTGCCTCTTAACAATTTTTATTAGAATATATTTTTATTATGAATAAACCTTAATACATTTCCTTTAATATTTTATAGTTATTTCTCCCAAAAGGTAACAAAATGGCTGAAATACATATCACTTAAGTGTATTAGAAAATGAAGGGTTTGAATATGAAGATAATAACTTTATATTATATCGTTGGAAGTTGTCTATTATTTTCTTCTTTGTATTTTAATCTACTCATATTGAGTGATAATTGTGACCTGTTCAATCAGTATTTTATAATGTAATGATGAACATATGACTCAGTGAACAATATTTGCCTGCCAAGTTATAGGCTCAGGGTTGAACCATACAAATATATATACATTACTAAGTATTGCCTTTCATACCCTGTGATAGTAAATGTCCCTATGGATGAGGTTGGTCAAGCAAACCTTATTAGGTAATACCTATGCAATGTGTTTAATAACTACTTTTATAGGATTGTTTATTATTATTTTTTATTTCTTTACCTCTGAGGGTTGAGACTACAAGAGGTATATTAAAATTCTTCTAGCAAATTTAGTTAGTGGTCTATATTTATTTGACTTAAGTTGCTATGAAGTCATATGTATATTATACGAAACTCAAGAAGTGATATGCTATTTTAATAGATATATTTATTTACATAGACATTTCTGAATATTTCAGATTTGAGTTCATCCCATTCCACTTCCTTAAGCCCTAAAGCTATTAACAATGAGTTCTTATTCGTGTGACCCCATTAATGAAAATACAACACCAAATGCAACACCACCTTTACCACCCAAAGGCAGTAGTAGTAATACTCACATCACGGATAAGCGAATGTCATCAAGTAGAAGTAATCGCAAAGTTTCTCACTCTCGCAGTAAATATAGGAGAAGGACTGCATCGCGTTCTCCCGTGGAGAGTGATAATCGCTCTCATATGTCGCAATATAGTCATCGTAGAAGCCGTCTTCGGACACCAGTATCTTCAAGGAATCGATACCGAGACATGTCTCGGACATATAATAAACGACAATCACATGATCGTGGTAGCTTAAGTAGCTCGTCAAAAGGTAGAAATTTGGTGTCAGAATCAGGACGATCGGGAACAGAATATACTCATAGGCATTCGAGAAATACTTTAAAGCGAAGTAGATCAAACTCTTCAATTTTATCCAAAAGCCATAATTCTAAAGTACGGCGTCATGGTTCACGCGAGTCACTTAGTTTAAAGGAAACACCGAATACAACGCTGCTAGAGCAATTAGTTATTGTTCTCAACAATAAAATTAATGCTGGGTCTCCTGGTACTGCCATACATAACGCTCAGCACATAATAGCAGAATTCGACCCACAAGCTAAGTCACAGACAATGAAAGATTGGCTTTCTAAAATAAACGAGTCAGCACATGTGTACGGGTGGTCAGAACGTCAAACGATATTCTGTGCTTTACCTAAGCTGAAAGGTTTAGCCAAACGTTGGTATGACGGACTGACAAGCATTAAATATACCTGGCCAGAATGGCAAGATAAACTTTTATCTGCATTCCCGTGTGAGCAGAACTATGGGGACTTGTTGTCCGAAATGTTAATACGAAAAACAAGACGCAACGAAACATTGGAAGAGTATTATTACGACAAAATTATGCTTGTCAACAGATGCGAACTTAAAGGCAGGCATGCGGTAGATTGCTTGACTCACGGAATATTTGATTCAAATGTGAGAATGAATGTGCAAGGAGCCAACCTTCAAGAACCTGAAGAAGTCTTGAAGTACTTTAGAAATATATCGAGTAAGGTTGTAGACACGGTTAAGAGATACACTCCGATTAATCGTGAGAATACAGACCACAGTCACATTAAGAAAACTATGGATTTAAATGCGAGAAGACAAATTCTGATAACATGTTTTAACTGTGGTGAACAAGGTCACACTGTCACAAGATGTTCCAAGGAGCTTATTAAATGTAAAAAGTGCCGACGCTATGGTCACACAGAAAAAGACTGTAATGGATTTGCAGATCCAACAAAAAAAGAACAAAGATTAATCCCAAACACCACGAATACAACAAAAAGTGTATTAAACATTACAAATAACGACAGCAGAGGCAATAAATACTATAAACAAGTTAAAGTAAATGGTCAAATAATATCAGGTTTTATTGACTTTGGTAGTCAGTGCACGTTATTAAGAAAAGATTTAGGAATAAAGTTGAACATCCCGATTGATAACATCAATTTACCAGACTTGAAGGGATTCGGCAATGGTACCTTAATTCCGTATGGCCGAATCATCATTCAAGTGGAATTAGATGGAATAAATGAAAGAGTAGAAGCCTATTTAGTGGAGCCCAATTTATTGCCAGCAGATGTATTGATTGGACAATCCTTCACAGAACTTCCAGATATACAAGTGTATAAATCTGATACTAGATTAACATTTTACAAAAAATTGGGTACTCAAACTGAAAAACTTCCATTAGTTATTTTAGAAAGCGTTTTACTTTCCGGAGTAACAATTGTTACATGTGGCACAACAGTTAAAGCGAGCGGTTCTATTTTCGTATCTACTGATGCCTGTTTAAAGAAAGGCAAGGAATACATGGTAATTCCGGGGTTGTATTCTATAGAACACGGAAAGGGGACCGTTATAGTGATCAGTTTAAATTCAGAACCATTTAGTTTGCCACAGGGTACGTTAATCTCTCGAGCGACATTCATTTCAAACGAACTATTGCCAAAAGTTACAACAGATGAAACTATAATAAAAAATGTTAGTAGCATAACAACAAACGACTCGACTAAGACTATACTTGTCGATCAGCTTAACGTAGACGAGGGCCTACAATGTGAAGTAAAAGAAAGGCTACTTGAAATAATAAATTCACGACGTGATTGTTTTGCATTTTCACTTGAGGAACTGGGACAAACTTCTCACGCTGAAATGCATATCAAGCTCAAAGATGATGAACCGGTAACCTACAGACCGTATCGACTCTCATTATCTGAACGCGGGAAACTCAATGCTATCATCAGCGATATGTTGACTAATGGCATCATACGAGAGTCAAAATCTCAGTACGCTAGCCCTATAATATTAGTCGCAAAAAAGAACGGCGAGTCAAGGCTTTGTGTTGACTACAGAGCATTAAATAGGAAGACTATTAGAGAAAATTTCCCGATGCCTCTGATCGATGATCAGATAGATAGCCTCTCCGGTCAGGTTTTCTTTACGACGCTTGATCTTACTTCTGGATACCATCAAGTACCAGTATCAGAGGAGTCGAAACCGCTAACGGCCTTCGTCACTCCAGATGGGCACTACGAATACAATCGTATGCCATTTGGGCTGACCAATGCTCCGGCGGTATTTCAGAGGCTCATTTTGAAACTTCTAAGAAAACGTAATATTCCAGGAGTTTTAGCATACATGGACGATATAATAATTGCATCCAAAACAATAGACGAAGGAATGGAAAAGTTGCAAGCCGTACTTGACTTGTTAAAGGAAGCAAACTTGACGTTGAACCTTACAAAATGTAATTTCTTTAAAAAATTAATTAACTACCTTGGATTTGAGATATCGCACGAAGGTGTAAGGCCAGGTCTTAAAAAGATTGAAGCTGTTGCTGCCTTTAAGGTGCCAGAAAATGTCCACGAGGTTCGACAGTTTATAGGCTTGTCGAGTTTCTTTCGACGTTTTGTACCTGGCTTCGCCTCAATTGCCAGACCTATAACCTCTCTTACAAAAGCAAACGCAACATGGACTTGGGATAAAGACCAAGTAAAAGCATTTGCTGAACTTAAAAGAATATTAACAACACGCCCAGTATTAGCCATTTATAATCCCTGCTATGAGACCGAATTGCACACTGATGCTAGTTCCTCCGGACTAGGCGGCATCTTGCTCCAACGTCAAAGTGCAGCTGCAGCGTTTCGACCTGTAGCATATTTTAGCAGGCAGACTACAGCCGAGGAACAACATTTTCATTCCTATTGTAACGCTTCCCCCCTCTCTCTCATATAATAATAATTATATTAGATATAATTAATTTACCCCTTTTCGATAAAAATTATATATATGTGACCAGGATTAATAAATTATGTTTAGATCTTTCTAAATGATCTTTCTAAAGGTTTAATAATAGGCCGTTTGTAATATTTTGGCGTGATCGTCTTAGTTAGGACCCTTATTTACGTTGTGTTTGTTTAGTAACATAGTTCTTTTAGGTGTCCTTTGGAAGAATGAATATTCACTAGAGCAATTGAAAGCTGTTGGTAGTGCCTTATAAGCTAAGTGAACCCCGTTCACGAAGACAGGGCTCGAGAAAGGTTAAGAACGTAAAACGTCCCTATTCCGCTTGTATCAGGTTTACATTATTAATTATCCCTTCCCGCTCGGAAAAGGCTCAAAATATATTTATACAGAATACCCGATACAAGGGTTTCGCTCTCCTACATTTATTAAAAAATGTAGGGGAGGTACACGGCCCCACACACGCCGTGCACGGTGAGTGCCAACCATTTTGATGCACTCCCCCCGAAGGGAATGCTAATTCGGGAACTGGACCGTAGTCCACAGCAAAATAACTGGCGAACCAGTAAAAGAGGCTTGGCCCCTTGCTAGTGCGTAAGCACAAACATCGACCGAAGTCGCGCATGTCAATGCGTGTAAACGCCAAACAGAATACGAACGAATCCAGCCACAGTGAATGTACGTCACACGGTTTAGGCAAATAGGCACACTGGCCGTAAACCCTCCGTGAGCGCCACCACCCGCCAGACCGCCGCTCCTGCAGACGTGATGTAAGTGTATGGCATCACCACCAATTGCATGATCAGCACGGCTACTAGCCGCAGAGCGTGTCATGAGTCTACCGCTCACCTCAAGGGAATGGGGTCCCACGTTGTGCGGTTTTCGCCCGCAGCCTTGAGAGTCTCCTCAGATCCTCCCGCCAGCTACCACCCGCATGAGGTCGACACATATGCTCCACCAACCAATACAACGGCAGATATAGCCAATAGGCAGTTATAAGATAAGAGTAATAATTCGCCATCAGAAAAGGGTTTGTGTCACTGACGTTGAGTAAATGCATTTTCGATCATGTTTGTCTCACCCACCAACAAGTTGCCTTCAATCATTCAAAAGGTGGGAAAGTTACAGAGATATAATATTACGTTGTTATATAAAACATCGTGGAGGGCAGACAGTCTGCAGCCCCGCAATGAAGGGACCCGACTTGGGCAAAGCTACTTAGGTGTGAGTCAAACCAAGACGCAGAGAGCGCCATTGAGAATAGCGTCCCACCAAACAACCATCGCAGAGACGCAATGCTGCAGAACGCAACAAGCATCAATACGACTATCGTCGGGCTTACACCATCCCAAGGTCCCCCATACATCCCAGCAGACATCACCACCCGCATACCTCCATCGACCAGAACCACAAGAGAGCGTCGAATCAGGCGCAGCACACCCGCAGATCCATCACAAGACGCAATACTGCAAGTAGCAGTAAGCATCAAAGCAACTATCATACGGGTGGCGCCCCCTCACAACACACCCACATGACTCTTATCGACTTTGGTAACAAAGTTGGTATTGTTGTTATATAAAAAATATCACCAACGTATCATAGTAGCACGCTACTAAGACGCCAGTGGACAAAACTCCACGTATCATAGCGCTAATGCACTAAGACATGAAGTTGAGTATGACTGTTACACTTAAAAGTGCTACCAAACACACTCATCATCCCAATCCGAAAGATAGACGACACATCGCTATGCGCAACGACGTCGCCCACAAACGGTATGGGTGTGCGATGTCCACGGGAAAGCCGTATTGCTACAACAAACCCGCTTACCACCAGCGCTAAGATGTTAATTGTATACCTCCATCGACCAGAACCACAAGAATGCGTCGAATCAGGCGCAGCACACCCGCAGATCCATCACAAGACGCAATACCGCAAGTAGCAGTAAGCATCAATGCAACT
>CAJQZP010000751.1:0-95551 GCA_907164705.1 Parnassius apollo
GAAATTAATTTGATAAGATCTGCGTAAGAGTACTTCTCGCCCTTCCTTCAATAACGTGCACTATCCCCGTCACCACTAATCCCAGCACTACTACTCTCAATACTACTACACTATGAAGGACGTGTTTGTAAGTGAGCGCTTAGCGGTCAGCCACCGCAGAGTGGTGAGAGTAATGGATTCCCGCAAAGTAACACCTGATTCTATTAATTTAATTAATAACAATACTTTTGTATATTACTTTAATGATTTTTATGAGCCTGTGCTTGGCTACATTCCCGTCTGATAATGAAGCCGTAAAAAGTAGCCGAAGATTGTATAAGCCTTGTTTTGAAGACACCCTTTGAAAACTACGAAAGGAGCTTTAGAGCTTATTCCGTTACCTAATAAGTCTATTCTTTTATTCGCAGTACCTAAGTAAGCCAAGTTCGTAATTATAAATTTCAATGAAAAAATGTCATTAACCGTTATCACGTCTCGGTGTTGAAGGAAAACCTCGTGTGGAAAACGTTGTTCATGGTAGAGCCACGCTGTACGTATTATTTGTACGAATGGAACGGCTTGACTGGAGAAAGACCACACTTGCAAAGTATACCAGCGTGAAACAGCAGAATTATGCTGTGTTTCATATAGTAAGTGTAGAGAACCGGATTTCCATTTTACTGGAAAAATGCATTTCATTTTAAACCTTAGGGGGTGACAACGCATCTGTATTTTGTTTCTTAATCGAAATCAGTTAAAGTCGTCTACGGGTCAGCATCCAGTTACCATCAGGTGGACTGTGTCCTCGTTTATTACCCCTATCTTTACAAAAAGCAACAATGAGGAAATTATAACACAGAGGGAAGAACTTAAAATACTAATTTAGCTCATAAAATTCTTATTCATTACTTTTAAAATATAGTTTAAAATAATGTGACGACTAACGAACGTTTCATCGCTGGGACTAACGAAATGTTCATAAAGTAAAAAAGTAAAGTAAAGTTACAGCCTATATATGTCCCATTGCTGGGCACAGGCTTCCCCTCGTTTCTAAGAGGGTTTTAGGGCAAGGAAATGTCCGCCACGCTGCCCCAATGCGTGTTGGCGAACTTCACATGTCTTCGAAATATTTTTTTCCTATTCCTCAGACATGCAGGTTTCCTCATTATGTTTTCCTTCACCGCCGAGCACGTGGTAAATCAGCACATAAAATTTCAATTAACATTAAAATTGCATTTCAATGGTGCCGGCGGGGATCGAACCCGGGCTACTCGCTTTCTATTATATTAACAGCGAGCGTTAACCATCTGAGCTAAACGAAATGTTCATGACAGACATTAAATCGCCTTTAACAAAATGATGTTCCCTGTATCAGTGACGTTACGAAATAATCCCATCAGATTGAGTTGACAGGGGATAAAGTGTATCAACGGGATTGGCTGCATTGCTCTACATCGATTGGTCACAATGTCTGTTATAGAATTTGTTGTTCAAAATACAAATTAGTTTGTACTTTGTACACTTTTATAAAGACAGTTTCAAAATTTCTTTAGATTTGTTGCATACTGAGATTTTGTTTCGTCACATTTTTGCCAATTTTCTTAATTTCTAAAATATAAAGAATATAAGTAAAACAAAATAAAATAGTCATTATTTATTTTAAATTTAATGGAAAAATAAGAATTATATCCAACAGGAACAATGATATCTAACTATATCGAGTGATATTGTAAAAGCGGTGCGCGTTTTCAGACTGGCTGATAGGACAAAATTGCGGGCTGACACAGACACTTATTAAGTCCTCTCTGTTTTGAATATAAGTGACCATTTTTATGAATGATATAAACTTATACTGCCTCGTTGGTTCAGTGGTTGTAGTGACATTGAGTCCATGCAATACTTTTGTATATTATACTTTTGTATAGCCATGTGCGACCATGAGTCGGGCCAAAAAAATAATTATCGAGTTTTTCCGTCAAGAAATTCTCAGTAAAAAGGGTCACAGCAGGACTGCAAAAACTACCGTGGCATCAGCTTGCTTAGTATTGTGGGTAAACTGTATGCTAAGGTGTTAATTGAAAGAGTTATGAAAGAAACTGATGGAAAAATTTGGGATGTGCAAGCGGGTTTTAGAAAGGGAATGGGGTGTACAGATCAAGTCTTTTCCATGCGCATGATTGCGGAGAAGTTTTTGGCCATAAACCAGAAAGTTTTTTGTGCGTTCATGGACTTGGAAAAGCTTATGACAGAGTAGACAGGAATGTGTTATGGCAAACACTGAACTCATATGAGTTGAGCGCTGGTTAGATACAGGCATTAAGGTCTCTTTATAGGGACTATAGTGCTTGTGTCAGGATTAATGGGGTCTACTCGGACTGGTTTGGCATCCAAAAAGGTGTCAGACAGGGCTGTGTAGCTTCCCCTTGGCTGTTCAAGCTATTTATGGACAGGTGTTGGCAAACTTTGAAAGATGAAGAATGTGGGTTAAGAATGGGCGAGTTAACCGTCAAATGCCTTTTGTATGCCGATGATCAAGTCATATTTGCGTCATCGGCGGCTGAGTTGCAAATGATGGTTACATTAATGAACTGGGAATTAAAAGAAAGGGGAATGAAAGTGAACGCAAGTAAGACGAAATTGATGGTTTTTGAAAGAGAAGAAAGAAAAACGGTATGTGAAATAAGAATAGAAGGAGAGTTAATTGAGCAAGTGGATGAGTTTGTGTATTTGGGATGTGTATTTAGCAGGGATGGTAGATATGATAGGGATATAGAACGACGAGTAAATGTAGGGAATAGAGTAAATGGGCACTACACTCTATTATGAAGAACCAGAATGTGTCCAAAAAGGCACGTATGGTAATTCATAATGCTGTGTTAGTCCCTACTTTAATGTATGGTAGTGAAAGCTGGGTGTGGCAGAAGAAGCACGAAAGTAAAATAAATGCTGTAGAAACGCGGTCTTTAAGGAGTATGCTAGGGTTGAATCTGAATGACAGGGTGAGAAATTGCGTGATAAGAGATAAATGTGGTATGCAAGATGATGTTGTGAACAGGATTAAGAAAGGAATGCTTCGGTGGTTTGGTCATGTAGAAAGAATGAATGAGGAAAGAGTGACAGAGCAAATTTATATGGCAGATTTGAACGGCCGAGTCGGGAAGGGACGCCGTAGAAAAAAGTTTATCGACCAAATTGGCGATATTTTGAAAAGGGGCCACGTTAGAAGTACCCTTAACCGACGAGCATGTATGCGTAGATATATGGATGTAAAGGAGGCGAAAGAGGTATGTCAGGATCGTGCCAAATGGAAGTCCATAGTCTCTGCCTACCCCTCTGGGTTACAGGCGTGAGTGTTTATGTATGTTATGTATGTAAATTCTCAGTAGATTCCCGGAGTTAGGAAGTTGGTGGTGTCTCACCCCGGTGCCTCGGAAAGCACGTAAGGCCGTTGGTCCTGCGCCTGATATCTTTCCGGACGTATCGGTTTACCGTTCCATCGGATTATGAGAGTAAGGGAATTGAGAGTGCACCTGTGCTTGCGCATACACTTGGGCACTATAATCCTGTACTGCGCCGATGACTAGCCTCTGTTGAGGCAGGCCGCCGTGGCCGAAATTCGGTCTGGAGGACATTATTATTATTATTACAGGTTATGTTGAGAATATCAAATGTCATTCATATTACAATATTAATAAACTAAACATATTATGGTATATTTTAATAATAATATTAATCTAGAATAAATATTTGTGCTAGAAATTTGTATCTGAAATAATATTGAACGGATGTAGTTGAAGGCAATAATTTTAGTGCTTAATTTATTTATTAATACATAATTTAAACCGATTGATAGGTGGAGTGTAAGATGGCAAATGGAATGATGATCTGGTAACACGTATCACTGACTAAAAATCGTGTTCTGTGTTAGTCTTGGTGTGACGTCTTAACCCCTCAATCCCAATAAAAATCCCATGCAATCGCATGCGCCCGGCAAGTCCCGAGCTGTCGCACTGCGACTGCATCCACTCGCAACACTAATACCATTAAAATTTATATTTAAACTACTTTTCAATGAAATACTTTGGCATTATAAAATATATACAAAATTATCTATATAAAAATCAGGTTTTACTTCATTACAAAAGGACTATTGTATTTTGATAACAAAAACAAAACATACCGAGCGAATGTCAGCAGCGTGAAAATCACAATTATTTTAATGTATATTACTCGAAATTATTTACGTAAAAAAGATCAATTATATTCACACAAAAACTTTCATTACAATTTTATAATAAAGCATTATACTATAAAACACTAGAAAAATCCAAAATTTTTTACTTAAAATAAAATCTTAATTTTAATTCATTGGATTAATAGCATATTATGTAGAAAATTAAAATTATAATATACTAAAAAGCTCACACATATATCAGCGTAAAATAGGGGTTTAATGCATGTGTTTCTATATTCAGTCAGTGTATTTCGTATAGTGATTGTAGAGAGGCACAGCCTCTTTTTACTGAAAACGAGGGTTCCATCTTAATTCTTAGATGACAATGCATTCTGCAAATTGATTTTTACATCCAGGATAGATGTGAATAAGCCATGGGCCACAACATACACTTACCATACTTACTACGAGGTGGAATATGTGCTCATTTGTCAGACTTATTCTATAAAAATATATCAAATATAGTATATAACACCCAATAATTGCACCTTACACTAACAAATATTCAGTCATAAGTTTATAAAAAATTACCAAGCAGTTATAATCACACATCTAATAATTATCTCAAATTGTGTAATCTACTGTTAACCCAGATCGGTTCACAGTTAGAGCATTTCAAAAAGCATTGAATGGCTCCTTTTACGGTGAGGGCAGTAAGCATTCGATTTAAGTATGCGGCCATTTTTCGATGTCATCAAGGTGGTCCATTAACTCTTCAAAATAAAGAGCCCGCTTACTGTGGTTAATGATAAGCACTTAGATAGCGAATGATTTGTTTCACATTATTAACTTCGATAACGCTATTATTTATAAAAGTAAAGTAAAGTAAAGTTACAGCCTATATACGTCCCACTGCTGGGCACAGGCCTCCCCTCAAATTTAAAATTGCAATTTAAAGTCAAATTTAAAATACCCGGGTTACTCGTGTTCTGTTATATTTACAGCGAGCGTTAACCATCTAAGCTACCACGGCTCTCTTTATTTAAAAGCAGCTCGGCTATTATTTATAAGCAGTATATATTTTAAGGTTCTCTAAATTTATTCAAAATTTTTAGCACTAGGTGGTTAGTTATCACACTCTTAACTGCTTCCCCCGACAAGCGGCAGTGCCAGCACCGCTATGTTCCTGTTAGGTATAGAGAGTTAATATGTAACAGACTGTGAAGTATTCGGTCTTCGTCCTTGGAAATGACTTGTTACCACCAGTTAAACTGCATGTTCATTATTTGTTTTTAATCTGTTGATATTATGGTCAATATATTAAGAGATCAGCTATTGGCCTCTCTCATGCAATGAAACTTCCTAAGGGTAAAAGTAAGGCCTTAGTGTTTATCATTCGACGCAGCAAGCACAAGGCGTTTATGAACATACACTCTATTATTATAATGTCTTGATCGGTGATCGCTAAAAATGTTGTATCACACGCTAGTCGAATTGTAATACGAGTTTTCTTCCGGGGCTTTAAACAAATAGAATAATTACTGAAACATATTATATATCAAAGGTATAAAACTACTTACAAAAGGAGATTTTGCAGTCACATTAACTGTTTTTTATAGGATAGGGTGACAAACGAGCACGCAGTCCACCTGAGTTAAGTGGTTGCTGCGGCCTATAGACATCTACATCTATCCTCGATTACAAAACAAAATGCAGATGCGTTGTCATGCGTGAGGACTAAGACGGAATGCCTCGTTTCCAGTAAAAAGAGTCTCCAGTTCTCTACACTCACCATACGAAATACAGCAGCATTACGCTACTATTTTACGCTGGTATTCTGTGAGAGCGTGGTCCTTCCCCGGTCGAGTCGACCTATTCGTGCTACAACTTTACTAGTAATATAACTACAGCATGGCTCTACCACGTAAAAAAGTTTAGAAAAGTGTTTAGAAGTTAAGCTCGGACCACCTTACAATGGTCTCTCATTCGCTAGGGTATGGAGAAATATTGACTAGGTCCAATGGTATTCCCATTGCATTTGTGGTAAGGAATGAGTAGTGGTAGCGTATTAATTCTACTATCCTACATCATCCTCCGGGCGTCGTAGAAGGTAAATGAGAGTAACTGTAACATGAGATGGGCAACAGCATTTTATTGATAAAAATAACGAAAGAACTGTGGATGCCAACCCGACTGCTCAGAAAGGCAATTTTATAATTTTAATTCAAAGGTCATTGAACAAAAAAATAAATAAAAGCGAACAAGACACTGTTTCAAAAAATTGCAATAGAGATTGAATTTATTAAATTTTGCATAAGCTACGTGACCAACCGCAGGCAGTGGGATTTCTACCTCATTAACCTTGTCCCGTCATGAGTGACGGCTTAAACAAAAGTCCTTGTTGACTGCGGGACTTAGTGGTTAGTGAGTCACAAAAGTATTAAAGATCTGTTGTATATAACATATCGAAATGAAGCTCTCAGCTTTATATGTAGTTCATGAGTGCCAAATCAGTGACATCACTAGGCACTCAGGGTTCGCTCTCTGCCGGCTCTAATGTTAAATAGATATTTATCATTGGTGCCGGCAAAGATCGATCCCGGGTGACTCGCGTAATGTGAAATTTACAGTGAGCACTTATTCCTTGAGCTACCACGGCTTACTGTAGTAGCAGACACGTTTTTCTTTAATGTCTCATTAGACATGCGTCAATTGCATTGTTATTGGAGGACACAGGTGTACAATACAGTTATCCCTTCTAATATTATAAATGCAAAAATGCTCAAAAAAGTGATACGCAATAGTTTTTTTTTCGTGTTTACTTCCTTATATTATCGTTGCACTTTAAAAACTCTACATTTTTATAGAATTTTCAATAAATACAAGTAAGAATTATTTTTGTTGGATATTTTTTATAAGTAATAAAAATGGGTTACAGCCTATCACTTATTTCACAATTTTCTGTCTAAATTTTTGACTTTGTTCGGAGTAGCTTGCTGCTCTTTGCACTCTACTTTTATTTATACCTGGGATCACAGGCGTGATGCTGTAGATATATCTAATGATGTTTTGTTACGTTTATTTAGATTAGAAATGTGCAATAAAGTAACTCATACATCTTAGACATCACAATTTTATCACATTTTTTGCAAACCTATTGAAAGTGTTATGTCCATAGTTTTAGTACAAACTGACATAAGAGTGTTATATTGAGACGCTTGTAGCCTGTATTGGCCTGATGTCACTTATAAACAAAATAAATCCTGTTTGTATTTACAAAATTTCAGGCTTTAAAGTGAAAATTACTGTTAAATAGACGTAATTAATTAAGAGCAGGTGCATATTACCTAAATAAGCTCACCTCGGAAAGGAATCCATTCAACATCAACATTCAACAAAGGAAGGAGCAAGTACATATGACTTGTACACCAATGTATGAGAAAGTTATCACATTTATAATATTAACTGACTGAACCCGCCAGACGTCCTGCTAGTTAATATAGGTTGTGTTCAGCAATTTTTATTTTATTTTAGGGCATGCAATTTAATTTATTATTTGCCGCGCTTGATTGAAGCAAAAAAAATCAAAAAATTTAAATTTTTCTTGTTTTTGTAATTTTTTTTTTCAGTTTATAAATATAAATATTTTCCAATGAAAAATATATAAATATACCGATTTTTATAGTGATTGATCAATTGGTACTTCGATTTCAACGATTTCATATTTATCTGCAAATTACAAACACCTCTATTATATATATAGTAGGTGTATAGACGTTATGAATGTATAAGAATTTATTTCAAAATAAACACAAATACCTACATGAAATCCTGATAATAATAACCTTACTTTTGTAGAGATTGACACATCCAACACATCGATAACATCTTATCGAAATTACCCTAACTGGCAAGGGTATGCTCTGCATGCAGCCTTATTCAACTTCATAATATTCTTTAATTTTTACCGTTCTTTACCTAATTGTTTTCACATCATAAGATTTTTTTTAAATCAGGGTGACATTTGAGTCCACCTATGTTAGCGGATGCTGTGGCAGATTTTCACAAAATATTGATGTTCGATAAAAATGGTTGAAAATAGAGAATAATGGGAATTGTTTAATTCCTCTACGTGTACTAAACACGGTTCCTATCGCAGTTTGGTTTTAGTTTATATACTAACTTTTAATTGGTATACACATCATAACACTCTTAATTTTTATTTAATAACAGCGGTTCTTTGAGCGTCTTTATATTAAAAAATTTAGAAGTACATGTAGAAACTAGGTGGTTAGACGCCATTTCTGCTTGTGACTTTGTCTGGGTAGGTTTCACCTTACGTATAAATTTTACCTAGTACTGACATATTCCATCTGAGTCAGTAAATGCGACAAGATGTAGCTTTGGTTGCTTGAAGTTAGCTGCAAGTTTCCATGTCCTATAGTTTGCCACTAGCTTCAAGTAGACTTCGTTGATTACTTCAGTTTTATAAAAAAATATTGACTTAGAAATACTAATAAATTTAACATTTTAACATGTATTTTCTAAATGTCGAGAATATGCTGAATTACACCTCTGATTGGATACACAGGATATTACAATATTTATTTCTATATATTTATGGGAGTACTCATGCGTTCGCATTAAGCTACTGTGTTAGTTTTTATATAACTTTATGCAGCCTTAACTCGCGGAAGTGCACAATGCTTCTAAAGATTTCTAATTCTTCACAATGCATGCATGCAAGTGCAGCACTATTTGTCTTCAACACATGCAGATTATACGCACACTGGTATATTTTGATTTTGGTCTCGCCTTAATCACTCAATCACCAATCTAGTACATTCTATATCTATGGCTATGCCATAGAATATACTCTAAAATCTATGTATATTTTAAACCTCGCTGTGTAGAAAGTCATTCTGAAGTTATCGCTGGAAACATAAAGTTAAGTAAATAACGATCCATTGTTACTGAAATACATACTTCCAATAGATAACATTCAAAGTTACCGCTTTGTTCTACCTCTACCTGAATAGACGCATCCGAAACTTAACTCAGTAACAAGGATTAAATTAAAACTAATTTAAGCTTACATCGTCCAAGTTCAGTTTCTTAGTGAATTTATCCATTTTCTCTGTGAAAAGCCTTGTTAAATTTATGTATTATTCAAAAACTAATTGTTTGGAATTTAACTACCTTGTGTTTATTTTTAATAAGTGGAATAATTATAAATTTTAATAAGGCCACACTCAATGATTTCTTATATTTACGCGAACACTACACATGATTAAAACTACTTTTACGGATTTTATCGCGTTTATTTTTGCTTTTAATTACTTTTATTTTTAATTCCCGACGTTTCGGGCGCTTTCCAGCACCCATGGTCACGGGGGACTGAGATGACTCATCTCAGAAAATCCGTAAAAGTAGTTTTAATCAAGGCCACACTCATAAATTTTAATATAAATTAAATTAATTTAATCTACTTCAAACCCTATTAAAAACTTGATTCAATACTCCGAAAACGCTGTATAATATTAATTGTGAGAGTTAGCAGTAACAATTTCAGATTATCTTAATCATAGGTACCTAGTAAAGAATCACTACACACCTAGGTACTTACATTTAAGAAAAAAAACGGTTTACCATGCAGCCGCTGATGGTGCTCCGGCTGGATGATTGACAAGGCTCTGGTTACAGACAGATGATGAAAATATTTTCAAATTTTTGGAGTATAAGCAGGTCATCTAGGTAATACATGTTAGATGGCATGTTAATGAAATTAAATCTTGTGCTTGGAATTGTCTATGCATGGCTCAGCAATAAACTTATAAATATACAATGTCGTAGTGCCGCAGATGTCATCCCGAGGGTATCTTAAGACGCGACGGAGGGAAACTGAAACAGTATACGTACAACAACATCTTCCCGATAACAGCTTAAAAACTGTCTTTCAGGCGTGGCAACAATGGTAAATATCCTTATGAGTTAACCTTAGCGGGAGACCTACATTCAGAAGTGAAGTTTCGAAAGGCTGTAATGTATTAGTGACAAAATAAATATTGAACAACAGTAAAGGCCACGCGTAACTTATTACTTTATAGGTAATCGCTCTGTGGCACAGTAGCTTAGCAATTAGTAGCTGCACTGGGGGTCGCGGGTTCGAATCGCGCAAGGAACAAGTATCCTGTGTGCAATTTATGTTTGTAATCTGCCTCCACGATACATGAGAAAATCCTAGTGTAGGGTAACGTTTTTAAAAAACCTATTCACCTATTTTATATACGATATCTTTTGCTTCATTAGGTAATTATTGGTGCCTAAATTAAAACCTTCCATTATCTTATACTCGTCCAAATAGAACAAAGCTACGGTAACATAATTATGTGCGACATGTTAAAATTAAAACAGGGGCAAACTTAACTGTCGATTCTCACGCAAATTTACACAGCGCCGTGGTAGTTATAAATAATATTTTACTCTATATTATTTTAACATGCGTTTCAATTAAATAAGCAAAATATATTTTATTTTTATATATTTAATAATTAGTTGTGACAAAACTGTCTGTTACTCGGTTGTAACGGGAAACCCATTACTCCTGATATACTGTCAGTCTTTGCGCATTAACCATACAGGGTCTTAGACAAGTAAAGAAAGACACGTATCTTAAAAAAACTTAACAATAAATAAATTAAGAAACAAACAATAACAATAAAAAAATTAAAATACCAAAAATGTTTACTAAATTGTAATGTCGGAGCCACACAGAGCCAGGGACTGTTATTGAATCAGCTAGTAGTGGTATATTTACCTGAAGGAAGATAGAGATACGGTGGACTGGACTGGTGGTGGCAAATCGTGCGAGATTTTAGCAGCGGCGAATTTAAAATACCCCTTGGCTCCAGTGAGTCAAATCCTGCGTACTGGAATTTTTGCAACAGCTATATCAATTATGCGACTCATTTTCTACTTACATAAGTTATTGAGAAATAAATTTATTTTTAAATACTATTGTAGTAGATAGAACAGTAGTTCATAGTGTACTAGTAGTGACAAACGAACTACAATCCACCTGTTTGTACGTGGCTACGGTAGCCTATGGACACCTGCAACACACAAAGTAGGTCCTGTGGCTTGCTTGACAGACAGACAGCAGATGCGTTGTCATCTCTGAGGACTAAGATTGAACTTAATGTACATATACTGGCTCTGTATAACCTTCAGACCGCAACAAAGTAATGTAGATGTGATTTCGGTACTTACCCAGGTGAACTCCTAGGCAGAAAGTGTGTACCTAGCAGTTTCTTTATTTTTACTTTATTTCTCATATTTTTATTTTTAAAATTGCTAATATTCGAGTCAGTGTTTCATACGGAATACATACGGGAACGTACTTTTAAATTTGATTCTAGCAATACTGGCTGCATTTACAATGCAGACATAAATCAAGATCTTTTCCATATTGTTAGAAATCTTAGAGTAATTACATATATACGTGTGCATAGAGAGCTACAACTGTACATAAGCTAAGTCAATATACTTGTTTCGATTTTACTTCTTTAATTTTAAAACAAGACAGAAAGAGACAAATCTATTGTAAGATGTTCATTGCAAATTATCGTTTTGTAAACTTTCGAAACTTATAGTAACTTTGGTATGAATACTGTATTGAGGGACACATCGTGTACTCGCTTAAGTATGAGCGAGTTTAATCCCACATTTAATCTCAAATTTATATGTTGATTAACGATGCACGATCGTATGATTTCAACAACAGTGCCTTTAACTGGGTCCAATTGTGAGTGTTCATTCTTAAAATCAGTCCAGTCTTTCTCAGGTGATGTTCTTTCATACATGCGGCAATTGATTTTTATTTATATAGATTTAGCACTGTGTGGACAACGTTTTTTGTTTTGAAATTAGGACATCAATAGAAGTGTCTATGAAATGGTAAAACGACAACAACCTTGTCAAAGAAAGGTGAGAATAATATAGCTATCTTATTTTGTACCATGGTAATCGTCATATGTATTAAGAGTTGAGCTATAAGAAGTTTGTTATTATTTTAGGATTCTCTCTCTATGTTAGTTGTTACTAGAGTTAAAAATATTTATTAAAAACAACGTAAACAAGGTACCCACATATAAGTAATGAAAAACGTTGTTACTTGTGGTCCACGCCGAAGGAACTTTAAATAGGGTTATTAATGAGATCGTTTACTTGTGAAAGTCTCAATAAATTATCGCCTTTACTATCGTCGTAACGAGTTATTTACAGTATGATTTTAAAAACATGTTCCATACCTTGGACAAAGATAATTAAATGTTATCAGTTCACGTGTATCATGTATGTACCACGTCATGCTAGTAAGGGCTTTCAAGAAGTTTGTTACTGTCGATACAATTTACACAATTTGTTTTTATTTATTAATATGTTTGTAATAAAAATATTTAAATTATCATATAGCTCTCCTTGTGTTATATTACCCAAAGCTAATTATATTTCCTTACTGAACGTGAATTATCCGAGCTTTGCTAAGAAAATAATAATACTGTATGTAATAACTGAAAAAACACAAATATGATATGGTTCATCAGGCATTTTTATGTGTGTTACTCTATTTAAATACTTCTGATACATGTTCACGATACAAGTTCACGACAATTGCAGATAAAATTTTTGATGATAAAGTTATCTTAATTAATGAAACTATATTTACGAACTTTAAAAGCGACAGTAGCCTAATGGCAGAGCGCGGATCGCGAACTCAAAAAGGTCGTGGGTTCGAATCCGCCATTCGACTACTTGCGTGAACCACTCGTAACACAAGCAATTTAAGCTTACCACGAGAGTTACACTTATAGCATTGTTAATATTATACTTTTTTAAAAGAATAAAAAAGAACTTTATCACTTTTTACTTATTTTTCAATAATATTTTATTCTCGAAATTTTGGGTGCTCTGCAGTGCCTATGGACACAAGTTAGGATGGTGGGGGGGGATTAATAAGATTACATCCAAAACTAAGCAGACCACTGCAAGACTTTAGGATATGATAAATTCATTCAGCCTAGATCGGACTAAAAATTAATAATCAAAATTAAAAGGTAGCCTTTTACTGTTTCTTTACTGTTTTCTCCGTGTCCCGTGACCAAAACGTCAGTAATGAAAAATAAATATTAGTATAAATATAAGAAATCAAGTAATTAATATTTCATTATCAAATCAATTTATTAATACTGTTTGAATACCATCATCTTAATTTCTCCGACTTAATCTCTTAATGGCTTCGACGCTACGTTTATTTTGTTTCAATCCAATACGAAAAGTTAATCAATCATAGTACTAATTTACACGTTGCTAGATGTAAAGCTATTTAGAGATTTCTTTGCTTTTTTTACGAATATTTTAATTTTTTGAGTAACAAAGATGCTTTGCAACAGCAGAAAACAACCTTTTTGCCGATAGAGAAGCTTCTAGTTGTACGGAACACGTGCCAGAAGATGAGAACGGCTATTCAACAACAATTAGAAATATGTAAGAGAATGGCTTAAGAATGGACTCTTATAAAGTAAGGGAGTTCTCCCACCCAGTAATGTTTAAAAAAAATAAAAGCAAGTGAAAATAGCATTCATGCTTCATTTACCGTTAAATTTAAATATGCTAATAACCATGCTAATTGAGTTAAAGCTCATATTTCAATTCAACGAAATCGTTACCATCAGTTTGGGTTAATATCTTTAATTTTCCGATGGAAGAATTCGCATTTTTCACAATTATGTACGTTTTCACGTTAATCTTTTCTTTTTATAACTGTTCAATTTCATTTGTGAAACAAATCGCGCCAATGGCTTCTATTAATTTAAATACAATTGTGAATGACTTGTTATTTTTTTGAAGTTATCAAAACAAGTTAAATGTTCATATAAAATATAACAAAAATATCAGCGTAGAAAAGCTAAAGCTAGCCAGCTGCTGCCAGCTTAAGCTGTATAGCATAAAATTTGGAAAAAATTCACGCGTATACATTATTTTATTGTGATGACTGAAAATAACAAGGCTTAAATAACTAAAAATAATATTTCTTTTTAACCAATCTCAAATAGAAGTGGGTTAACATAACTGTATTCATTTCAAATCGTGTAGGTAACACGGTACATCTCGGGTTGGTTAACTGATTCTGCCTGTTGTTATATGAATACCCATGTAAATTTCAATTAGATCCGATGATGATCGAAGAGGTTTAAATTTTCATTATGATAACCAAATTAACCTGTGACTGAGTATCCAACACTTTTTTGCAGCAAATATTTTGACATTACTGATATTCCCTTTAACCACTTCTGGTAAGTTTAAAATGCTTGTGTTAGGAGTGGTTCACGACAATTTAATTTTTTAATTTAGATTCTAACCCACGATCTTTGAAATTCGCGGTCCGCATCCTGCTATTAAGCTACTGTCGCTTAAACTACTATCAGTTTCTGTATTGTTAGACTCTGTCGCTTAAATTTATTCTTGTTCATATAAATTTCTTGTTATTTTGTGTTTTAGCGTATACAATTCTTATAAGGCGGCTCTTAACATTTTAATGATATTTTGTATTTAGATAATATTTTACTTTCGAAGTTTATCTACGTTGATTTTATCTCATAGGGGGTCATTGTACAAGCGTTCTCGTCGCGACCCCTGCCAGCCCTTTTCAGGGCTGCAATTCTACACAGCTGCGCACCCATGCAAACGAGGGTTAGGGCGTCCTCGCAAGGCGACGCACACCAGCTCATCCTCGTTGGTGTGGAATGCAGCGCGCAAAGTGGCGATGGGGACCGCCACCCGTCACGCACAGCCCGACACGGCGGAAGGTGGAGGACGTAGTGCAGAGTTGGCACGTGGAATGTTAGAGGGGGCATAAGAGATAAGACGAATGAGTTGATCGAAATAATGAAAGAAAGAGAATTAGATGTCGTGTGTATGTCGGAGACCAAACGGAAAGACAGTGGTACTGAAGAGCTCCCTGGCGGGACGTTAGCTATATGGTCCGGAGTCCCGGAAAGCGAGAACGCCTGCCAGGGAGTGGGGGTGCTGTTGTCGTCCCGGTTGGTCGATCTTATGACTGAATATAAGGTTGTGAACTCAAGACTTCTCTGGGTTCGCTTTAAACTGAGACTGACGAAGTTATTCCTTTTGGCTGTATATGCGCCGGTAGCTTCGTCGTCCAGGGCTGTGCTGGAGGAGTTTTGGTAGAATGTAAGAGAAGTTCTAGATTTGGTTAAGGGAAACGAAAGAACTGTTGTATGTGGTGATTTGAATGGATGGGTAGGTTACGCTCGACCAGGGTACGAGTCGGTGCTTGGAAAGTTTGGCAATAAAAGGGTTAATGATGCTGGCAAGCTTATACTGGCTGTATGCAAGGAAGGAGTCTTCTTGTGACAAACACTATGTTTAATCACAGGAAAATCTACTAGAGAAATAAAGAATGAGAGAAGTATGATTGATTTGTTCCTGGTGGATGACCGACTGCGAAAACAAGTGATGAATACACGAGTGTTCAGGGGTGACCTGGAAATGGATCACTATTTAGTAATTACTAGATTTAGGTGTTTGTTCGCGGGTTGGTACTACCGGACGGCAGTAACAGAACCACAGTCGGTCTGTCGCATCCGAAGCTGGAAGCTTCAGGAAGCGGATACTAAGGACAAATATCACACGAGAGTAACCGAAAGTCTTGACACCATCAATGGCAGAAAAAAATGTATGGAAAGAACATGGCAGAACCTTAGGGATGGAATGGTAAGAGCAGCGGAAGAAGTATGTGGAAAGACAAAAAGAGGTAGTAGTAAAAGAAGAGATGCATGGTGGAATGATGGAGTGAAAGAAGCTTTAAAGAAGAAGAAAAAAGTATGGTTAGACTACTTGGCCTCTAGTAACGATAAGCATATGAGAGAGAAGATGAAAAAAGATATAGGCTGCAGAAAGTTCATGCGAAAACATTGATTGAGGAAGTACGTGAAAGGTGTAGAATAGAAGCGGATGAAAGGTTGTCGCACAACTTTAAGGAAAACTCCAAACTCTTCTGGAAAGAGGTTGGAAGGACCCGGAATGGTGTGACAGCCTGACAGCCAGCCTCAGAAAATCGGACGTCATGCAGCGATGGAGCGAATTTTATAGAGAAATGTATGCGTGTCATGATCTTAGTGAAGGATCCGGGGGTGACACCGTGACTGGCACGCCAAACACGAACCTCGATGACACTGAGATCATCAGCATGAAAGAGATTGAACGTGTGATTCGAAGTTTGAAATGTGGTAAGGCTGCGGGACTAGACAGAGTTACTGCTGAAATGGTCAAGTACGGTGGGCGTCGCGTCTGGGACAGCTTTCATCTGCTGTGTATTTTGTGCTGGCGGACGGGAGGTGTCCCGGATGACTGGCGATCCGCGGTTATTGTGCCTTTATATAAAGGTAAAGGTTCACATTTTGAGTGCGGGTGCTATCGGGCGATCAGCTTGACCAGTTTAGCAAGTAAAGTTTACTCGAATGTTTTGACACGTAGGATGCAAGAGAAATCGGAAAGATTATTATGGGAGGCACAATGCGGATTTAGACCTAGAAGAGGATGCACTGATCAAATTTTTTCCCTCCGCATGATCACGGAAAAGCTTCTGGCTGTTAACCAGAGGATTTTCTGTGCTTCAGTGGATCTGGAGAAAACATTTGATAAGGTTATAAGGAAGAAAATGTGGGAACTGTTGCCTGAATATGGATGGTCGATTGTTAAGGGCTGTGCAGTCTTTACTATGACTGTAAAGCCTGTGTGCGGATAGGGCATGACCTGTCACCCATGTTTAGCGTCCAAGCGGGCGTAAAACAGGGTTGTGTCATGTCTTCCTGGCTGTTCATATTGTATCTCGACAGCTGTTTACAGAAGCCGAAAAATAGCTATTTGGGTGTGAAATTGGGTGACATTAAAGTAAATTTTCTGCTGTATGCTGATGATGCAGTGCTTATTGCACCATCAGAACCAGAACTGTAGGCATTAGTCACGTGTATGAAAGAGGAATGTGAAATTAAAGGTCTCCGTTTGAATGCTAATAAAACTATGGTATTTGAAAAGGACGAAGAGAGAACGAAATATGAAATATGGGTAAATAAGGAATGTCTAGAACAGGAAAATGAAATTGTATACTTGGGGAGTACTTTCAGCCAGGATGGAAGATGTGGTTTAGATGTGGACAGGCGTGTCGCTGCCGGGAACAAACTCAATGGTACCCTGAATGCGTTAGTCAAAAGGCAAGGCGTAGTGAAGAGTGCACGCCTTGCAATACATAACGCAGTGTTGGTACCGACTTTGTTATATGGCAGCAAAACCTGGGTATGCTAGAAGAAGCATAAAAGCAAGTTGAATGCAGTGGAGATGTGATCTCTTCGTAAAATGTGCGGCGTGGCCACAGCTGACCGAAAGCGAAACAAAGAGATTCGCAATATGGCAAGATTGAAAGATGACCTTATCACAAAAATTGATAGGGGCGTACTATGATGGTTTGGGCACGTTGAGCGAATGAGTGAAGACCGAATGGTGAAGAAAATATATAGCGTGAAAGTAAATATTAAAAGGTGTCGAGGTAGACCGACACTAACTTTCGAAGACCTTGTGAGAAAATTACTCGAAGAGGGGAAGGTCAAGAGTACTCGGATACCTAGACGTGCATGTATGAAGAAGATAATGAACCTGCAAAAAGCGAAAGAGGTATGTAAGGATCGTGACACTTGGCGATATGTTCTCCCTGGCTACCCCGTTAGGGATTATGCGTGAAGATAAGTAAGTAAGTAAGCGTATACAATTCTTGTAAGGCGGCTCTTAACATTTTAATGATATTTTGTATTTAGATAATATTTTACTTTCTAAGTTTATCTACATTGATTTTATCTGTGAGAAAATTATATTTTTTCTAATGCCGAGCAAGAGCTTGTTCATGTAGGTACTATTTTTTTAAACCGGTTTTAATATTTTGTTGATATTATTATATTAATTACTCCCGTTTACGTTGTGAAATATTTTCAAATAATTAGTGAAAAGTGAATATATACTCCGAGCTTTTTTTATATAGGATAGGGTTACAAACGAGCACACAGTCCACCTGATGGTAAGTGGTTGCTGTGGCCCATAGACATCTACATCTATCCTCAATTATAAATCAAAATGTAGATGCGTTGTCACCCATGAGGACTAAGATGAAATGCCTCGTTTCCAGTAAAAGGTTCTCCGGTTCTCTACACTCACCATACGTGACACAACAAAGCAGCATTAATCTACTATTTTACGTTGGTATTCGGTGAGAGCGTGGTCCTTCCCCGGTCAAGCTGACTCATTCGGGCTACAACTATACTACTAATAACTGCAACATGGATCTACCACGTATAAAATTAGCTTTTTTAAATAATAAAGAAATCAGTTAGAGATAAAGACGCAACTTTTCAAAAAAGAAACTAAGTAGCTTGTGTGTACCGTACTAAATTCGCAAAGTAAAATTAAATTAGTAGCGAATGCTGTTTATCATATCATAATATAAGCGCTCGCTTCTCTCCTAATTTGACTGTTTATATTCATAATGCGCGCGGTGTATCGTGTCCAAAAGGCCTCTGTTTATCTTATTTGGGACAAATTTGTGCGGAAAAATTCGTCCACGTGGGAATTATTATTATTCTTTATTTCAGAAATTTCTTTCCATAGAGTCGGTTAGTAATTACAAAAAGAACTTATAAGCTAGGGTTAGTAAATAAATAAAATTTAAAAGGTTACATACTATATTACTATACACTATCTACTTTATATTTAGCAGAGCAGGTCTCGATCCGATATGGACGCTGTTCCAGTGCCTCAAGATAGGACAGCAATAACGACTCCCTATCGCCGCCAGGAGGCTGTTGGAGCTATCTCGGACACGGCGCCATGCGGAGGCAACCCGTTTGCGCATGATAGCTGGGAAACTATGCGAGCCTCAGTAAAATATGCCGACGCGCTGCAGTACCGAGGCAGTCCCATCAGCATCCTGAAGCCGTTATTATATTTGACGCGCAGGGTTTTGAGCGTCCTCCGTGTATACTCAACCCATAGACTGCAGGTATAAAAGGACTGACAATAGGCTCTGAATAGAGTTTTTTTAACTTCTATATTACAACCTGTAAATCTACGGGCGAGCATATTCGCTCTCATAGCTAGAGCCCTGCGTTCCCTCTCTATGTCAATATCATCAACCATCAACCCAGTGTCCCAGGTATTTGAAATTTGTCACTCTTTTCAGTGGTACACCTTCAAGAGCAAGTGTGGAAAAATTGTAGCTCTTGTATTTTGATTTAAATAATACGATCTCACTTTTCTTGACATTATATCGTAGGCCATGAGCCGTTGCATATTTCTCACAGATACTGAGTAGTTTTCTTAGACCACTAATTGATGGGCTCAGCAGTACCATATCGACGGCGTAACTTATGTTGTTATATGCAATATTATCAATAGAGCAGCCGACTCCACTACCATCGAGTTCGCCAATCAGAATGTTCACGTAGAGGTTAAAAAGTGCAGGAGAAGATAGTCCGCCCTGTCTTACTCCGCACTCCAGCCCATACGCCTCAGATTGCACGCCTGCCCACCTCACCTGATTATGTTGATTGTCGTACCAATACTGAAACAGACCTATTAAGTCATTAGGAAAGTCATTAGTTTCAGTAGCCAGCTTCTTCCAAAGTATATCGTATTTAACCGTATCAAAGGCCTTTGATAGGTCCAAAAAACAGCCTAGGTGTCCTACGATTTTTGTAGTAACGTACGTTGTGCTTGAGACAAAGTACAGCACTTTCTGTGGATAACTGCGGTATAAAACCAAATTGTGCATCACACAGATTAATGGATGCCTGTAACTTTCTCTCAAGCAGACCGCCCATCACTTTCGCTATAGTAGTAGCCAGGGAGGTAGGTTTATAATTGTTTTTGTCCGACAAATCTCCTGTTTTATTTTTCAGTACTGGCACAACAATCGTTTTCATAAGATCAGAAGGTAAGTACGAGTGTCCTATGCAAAATGTAAATAACATGTTGAAATAATACTAGTTTTTACGGAATTTATCGCGTTTATTTAACTTTTTAAATACCCGATGTTTCGAGAGCTTTACAGCACCCATGGTCACGGGGGGACTGAGATGTTTGACGTCCAGAGGTTATAGTTAACCGCGGTTACATCTACACAAGATACACATCGGATCTACACAATTTTAAAAATTTTAATCTATGGTAACCGCGTTTAACTATGACATTTGGACGTCAAACATCTCTGTCCCCCCCCCCCCCCCCGTGACCATGGGTGCTGTAAAGCGTTGGAAACGTCGGGTATTTAAAAAGTTACATATACGCGATAAATTCCGTAAAAACTAGTATTATTTCAATGTGTAGTGTTCGCGTAAATATAAGAAATCATTAAGTAAATAACATGGCCAGGATACGTGGAAGGTGGACACCAGCATATTGCAAGTGTTCGATACTGCTACTGTCTTGATCTGGAGCTGGAGTGAGCGAAGCTTGGCGCGCGGGTTCGCAAGCGCAGTTTTTTAAATATCAGTCGTTATTAGGAAAATGCTGCAGGCCATCTCCTGATTTGCTTCTCACTGTCGCCTCTTACGCCGCCCTTGTGATGATATGGGGTAGTGGCAATTCTTACACCGCGCTGCCATTACGTGGTAATTCATTTATTACAAACTATTAAAAATCTACTGCTGATCATAGCCGACCCAATATGGGAGATATTCGCTATAGTGACCACGCACGGCACGTGAGCTGGCAACTAGTTTTTATTACTTCTTATTGACTGTTTCATTATAATATAAGCTTCAATGTAGATTTTAATTCATTTTATAGTCAGACTTCATATAAAAGTAAAGTCACAACCTTTAATATACGTTCGTCTGGTAGGCAATGCCTCCTCTCATTTTTGAGAGAGTTACAGAGCAACTTGTCCGTGACGCTGCTCCAATGCGTGGACAAATTGTGGATGACGGAATTTATATATCATCGAAATATTTTCGATGTTTTCTTTCACTTTAGAGCTCGTGGTAAATCAGCGCTTAAAATTTAATAATTAGGTGCCGTTGGAGATCGAACACGGGTTTACTTTCGTACTGTGAAATTTACAGCACAGCGCGCACTTAGACCCTAAAATACTACGACCCAAGGCTTCTCTTAAACGATATTTATAAAATATTAATATGTTATAAATTTTAACTTTCTGCCCTCTGTTAAATGTTAAAATTTTTATCTTTCTGCCCTCTTTCTCCATATCCTCCATAAACTTTAACTATGCCAAAAATTTGCATGCGCCTACTGCGGTTCTAAGCCTAATAATTCTATGTAAACAGTGGTGTGAATTTTTCTCTTCACGTATGATTGTGTATAGTGAGCTGATTGTGTATAGTGATGTATATAGTTAGTTATGCATCCCGGTATTCACGGAACTGCACGGGAGACCATAACAATTCAAGCGTAAGCGTGGGCGTAGATTGCTGGATTGCGTCTGGAAGACGGGTGGTCTTTCCTGTGGATAATGATAACTGTTCTTTAGCTTAAGATCTAGAATAAGAATTAGCATAGTCTTAGTTTGGCTCGGGCATGTAGCCTTAGGTTAGAATCCATCGAGGATTAATTAAGTAGTAGTCTGAGTCAATTTCGAATCTTGACTGGCGCAGCCGGCAGGATTTCGCGTGTCAAGCTCGCTCATATTATAAGAAGACTCCCAAATCGGTCGTCGTGAAGCAGTTTACGGTGCCGTCTTGCACTTTCGAGAAATCTACGAACCGAAATAAATTTATCGAATTCGAAACAGGACATCAAGAAAGAAGACTTCCTAGCCCAGGTGAAAGGATGAGTTCGAGTGTACTGTGAGTAAACCTTTTCACGTCCATCTCTATTCCCATCTATTTTTGCTTGCTAGAATTATAATGTTATTTGATTTTTCTTAAATCGAACAAAATAAATTGCACAAGCAAAAGCAAGTTATTCTATATCATTAAGTTTAATTTGATTTTTGTAGAATACAACATATGCGTAGCACCTTACTCGCAAAAGTCAATCTAATACAGGATGAAGGAATAAAAGCAGCCAAAATGATAGTGTATAATAATATATCATTAAATGTATTCCTTTATAATTTACCTGAGGATTTAATTCGTATCGTGCGTCTTAGACAATGCACTAGTTTAGAATCCGCTTTACGTGTCGTAACCGAGGAAGTGAATTTCATGAACCAATATAATGCGAAAAATAAAACGAAACAGAATACAACATCCCAAAATTCCAAACCCCAACAAAGTTGTAATATTTTACCTAATAATAATCAATCATATTTTAAATTTCCAAATCCACAATTTGGACCACAGAATGAATTTCAATTGCCTAATAATAATTTTAAATTTGATATTCCACATCATTAACAAGGTCAAAGATTTGTTGCTCAAAATAATTTTAATAATGGCCCAAAATTTAATAATAATACGGGACCACAGAACTTTAAGTTTGGTATTCCAAACCAGCACACTAACTTTAAATTTGGCATACCCCAACAATACCAGGGCTTTAGGCCACACATGAATAATTATGCGCGACCCCCACTACCTTTTACAAATCAACCCCAAAATAAATTTAAGTTTGGTATACCCAATCAGAATTTCCAGAAACAAAATTTAAATGAAAATACCGATGTCTCTATGCGTACCGCACGTCCGCTAAGACAAAATATGCTAGATGACTCTAGGGTTCCCCAAGATAACGAGATATTCTATAATAACGAACCCGAAATACCAGCGGAATATTATAACCATGATATAAATTACTGTAACGAAAATAACTACACATATAATTTAGAAGTGCCCCAATTTGAAGTAGAACCGTATAGTGAAATAGAAGAAGCAAGTTACAACCCTGATAGAATTTCGAATGATACTGAAAATTTTCAAATAGAAGCCTCCGATTCACTCCCGAAATAATACAAATAAATTGTGACACAATTTTAAAACTCCCGCATATCGAAATACCGGAAATTCAAGTCGTTTTATGATAGACACCGGAAGTACGCGATCTTTTATAAGCCCCTATAAGGCAGAACAATATTTCTCAGCTTTCAAATTATATGAACCGTTCGAAGTTATAAGTACGCATGCACGTAGCCAACATAACGAAGCTATATATATTCCGCTCTTTAAAACATTTAAAAGTTTCGAAAAACATAAAATCTATATATACGACGTCGATAGTAGATACGACGGTTTGATAGGTTCGAATCTTTTAAAACAACTTGACGCTTCAATAGACATGAAAAACCAAGTACTGAACACTCGTGATACAAAAATACCTATTATATATAGCCCCCCATACGAAATTACTTTGGAACTAAGAACGGAAACGCGAGTCAAGGTCCCAACGGATATGCAAAATGGAAATGCGATAATAGATTATGTCGATTTTGGTCAAGGTGTTAGGATGCCAAGCGCTATAGTAAAATGCGTTAATTCGTTTGCATACACAGTGATACAAAATGTGTCCGACGATAGGGTTACCATGACGTTCTCTAAGCCCCTAAAAGTAACCAAATATATAGCCGAAAAATTCAGAACGAATTTCATGAAAGATAACTACGAGATAGATGATTTCTTAAAACAAAATTTGTCAAAATTACGTCTGGATCATGTAAATGAGGAAGAGCGCGAATGTATCAAAAAACTGTGCTGTGACTATCGGGATATATTCTATTGCGACGATATTCCGCTCTCATTCACTTCATCAACACAAAATCCGTACTAAAAAAAGCTCCTCCAAAATAACGTCATTAAAGAATCTCACTCGCCTTGGAGCGCACCTGTCCATCTGGTTCCCAAAAAACTCGACGCTTCAGGTGAAAGGAAATATCGTATGGTAATTGATTATAGGCGCTTGAACGAGATCACTATAGATGATAAGTACCCATTGCCGAATATTTCAGACCTGTTTGATAAACTAGGAAAATCTATTTATTTTACAACGTTAGACCTGGCAAGCGAATATCACCAGATAGAAGTTGAGGAAAATGATAGACACAAAACTGCATTTACAACCCAGTCAGGCCATTACGAATTTGCACGCCTCCCGTTCGGATTAAAGACAGCCCCCCGCAACATTTCAGCGTACTATGGATAACGTTTTGAGAGGGTTGCATTGTTCAGTATATCTCGAAAATATAATTGTATACACTTCCAGTCTACAGAAGCACTTAGAAAAGTTAAAAATGGTATTCGATCGACTACGGGAAACAAATCTCAAAGTTACCCTAGACAAATGTGAATTTCTTAGAAAAGAAGTCCTCTATTTAGGCCATACTATAACAAAAGATGGACTTAAACCAAATAATGACAAAATCCAAGCCCTAGTAGATTTTCCGATACCATGAACCGCCACCGAAATTAAAAGATTTTTGGGTCTAGTAGGATATTATCGTGAATTCATTAAAGATTTCGCTAAAGTCACCCAACCACTCACTAACTGTCTCAAGAAAAGGAATAAGATTGAAATTACAGAACAATATGTAGCCGCTTTTGAAAGATGCAAAGAACTTTTACGCACCCATACTCCAATTCCCGGATTTTTCAAAACCATTTGTACTCACCACTGATGCCTCAAATTATGCTCTAGGAGCGGTATTATCTCAAGGCGCCATCGGAGCCGACAAACCAATAGCTTACGCTAGTAGAACCTTAAATAATGCAGAGACCAAATACAGTACTATCGAGAAAGAACTGTTGGCAATAGTGTGGGCCGTAAAAACATTTAGTTCTTACCTATATGGCTGAAAATTTACCATTTTCACAGATCATAGACCTTTAGCGTGGTTAAATTCTATCAAAGAACCCAACAGTAAACTCACGAGATGGAAGTTGCGGCTTGCTGAGTTCGATTATGACATCGTTTATAAAAATGGGAAACAAAATTTCGTGCCGACGCTTTATCCCGTGTTAAGGTAAACGCTCTGGGAGAAGACCAAAAATCAATGAAGGTTAACGTGGAAAAGGATGAAGAACTGCAAAAACACATAGACAGTTTAATCGAAGAAATCGAAAGATTACGAAATAAGGACACAAGCCCGATGGAAATATCATCAGATACGGAGAGGACCTTGTCTATTCCATCCGTTAAGAGCAATAAATCGCCATATTCGATACCATCACCGACAATTAGTACCATTTCAGCACCCGAAACGTTTGATAACTCACACAATTTTACAAAACATTCAGCACATGAAATAGATACCGATGGTATTCCAATTCTAGAGGAAGCCATAGATAATAAACCTCATCAAATATTTATTTTTACGTGGTATAGGGACGAAATAGCCGTTAAGAATTTATCGAGACAAAAACAAAAGATACTTGAAGTTCATATGCCCCTAAATAGACCCAATCTAGTAAAACAATTTTTAAAGGAGTACATTAAACGTAAAATAAAACATAATACTAGTTTTTACGGAATTTATCGCGTGTATTTAACTTTTTAATTACCCGACGTTTCGAACGCTTTACAGCACTCATGATCACGGGCAGGACTGAAATGTTCAACGTCCATATGTCATAGTTAACCGCGGTTACCATAGATTAAAATTTAACTTTTGTCCCGATCTATGCAGTATGAACTTATGGTATCTTGAAGTCTTGCAGTTGTATGCTTGGGTTGGGATTTAATTTTATTTATTATAGGATCCCAAGCAGATGGTAGCACCCAGCCATCTTCTCTATTGAAATTAGGATGTTTTTTGATTTCAATAGCCTCGCGAATCATCCTTGGAAGGAATCGGTGTTCTTTAGCGAGGATCTGCGGTCTATCAAATCTGATGTAGTGACGGGGGCGAACCTGTACGTGTTCACAGACTGCAGACTTCCCGGAGCGTCGATTCTTCACATCAGCTATATGTTCTTTAACGCGGGTTTTTATTGATCTTTTAGTTTGTCCTATGTAGGAGAGACCACATTCACAATCAAGCTTGTACACTCCTGCATCTTGCAGAGGGACATTACACTTGACCGATGGTAAAAACTGACCAATCTTCTTCAGCGGCTTGAAGTATGTTTTGATGGAAGCGCGCTTCAAGATGTAGCCAATCTTGTCAGTGACTCCTCTAACATATGGCAGTACAGCAGGTACACGCTCGACTGTGGCCGGCTTCACTCGTTTACTATGACGTAGGCGCGGGACTCGAAGCTTGTTGTCATGCAAAACTTGCTTGACATGGTGGAGCTCTGCAGCCAGGTGTTTACTGTCACAGATCCCTCGTGCTCTCTGAAACAAAGATTTACCCACGGTAGCTAACTGTGAAGGATGGTGGTGAGAATCATCGTTTAAATATCTATCTGTATGGATCTTTTTTCTATACACAGTATGGCTCAAGGTGTTATCAGGATTCCGAATTACTAACACATCTAGAAAAGCTAAGGAATTGTTTGCCTCTAACTCCATTGTGAACTGAATTTTAGAATTTTTGGAGTTAAGATGGTCTAAAATGCAGTTACTTTATTTAAAGGTAGAATTGTGAAAGTGTCGTCTACGTACCGCTTGTAGAACCTTGGATTTATGGGAGAACTAAGCAGGGCTCTCTCCTCAAAGTCTTCCATGAATATGTCGGCGACAATGGGAGATACAGGTGAGCCCCATCGCCACACCATCTACTTGCTTGTAGAACTCCTCCTTCCACAATAGGTAGCCAGATGTAAGGCAGTGTCTGAGTAATACTGCATATTCTACGGGCATGTTGTTTTCTTCCAGCCTTCTAGTTACAATTGAGATGCAGTCTTCAACAGGTAAGCATGTAAACAATGACTGCACATCAAAACTGACCATAGTTTCATTGTCTACCAGATGTAGGTCTTTAATCTCGCTGACAAAATGGTAGGAATCCTTTATGTGTGCTCTTGTATGTCCCCTGAGTGGTGAGAGTATTTTCGCTAAGTGTTGAGCCACTCTGTAAGTTGGTGAATCGATTTGGCTCACTATGGGACGTAATGGAGCATTGGGCTTGTGTATTTTTGGTAACCCATACAATTTTGGTGATTTGGCGCACGTAGGTATTATCCATTTTACGTCCAGATTTAATTTTTCGGAGTGTTTCTTTATGAGGTCACTAGTTGTTTTTAGTGTGCTATTTGTTGGGTCGTTTTTAACCTTTTTAAAAGTACTTACATCCGACAAAAGTTCTTGTATTTTAGAATTATAATCTGACGTATCCATGACTACCGTGGCGTTTCCGTTAAAGAACATATAGCTGATGTGAAGAATCGACGCTCCGGGAAGTCTGCAGTCTGTGAACACGTACAGGATCGCCCCCGTCACTACATCAGATTTGATAGACCGCAGATCCTCGCTAAAGAACACCGATTCCTTCCAAGGATGATTCGCGAGGCTATTGAAATCAAAAAACATCCTAATTTCAATAGAGAAGAAGGCTGGGTGCTACCATCTGCTTGGGATCCTATAATAAATAAAATTAAATCCCAACCCAAGCATACAACTGCAAGACTTCAAGATACCATAAGTTCATACTGCATAGATCGGGACAAAAGTTAAATTTTAATCTATGGTAACCGCGGTTAACTATGACATATGGACGTTGAACATCTCAGTCCTGCCCGTGACCATGAGTGCTGTAAAGCGTTCGAAACGTCGGGTAATTAAAAAGTTAAATACACGCGATAAATTCCGTAAAAACTAGTATTATTTCAATGTGTAGTGTTCGCGTAAATATAAGAAATCATTATGTAAAATAAAACAATTCAATTACTTCGAAAACGACGCACATCGAAAACAGTTTTCATAGGCTGTAATCGAGTTATTTAAAAAGGGTACAGTTAAGATCTTTGAATGCAAGCGAAGGGTAGTCTATGTAGAGGATGAGAATGAGCAGCATGAAATAATAAAAAATATCATATTGGTAAAACATATCATAGAGGTATAAAAGAGACAATAATACACTTAAAACGTACTTACTTCTGGAACAATATAGACCTAACAGTAGCCACATTCATAAACTCTTGTGAGGTGTGTAAACACATGAAATATGACCGTAAATCTTTAAAACCTGAACTTCAGTTAACCCAAACTCAAAACAAACCATTTCAGGAAATCTTTATCGATGTTTTTACTATAGAGGGAAAATCCTATTTAACAATCATCGATGCCTTTAGTAAGCTTGGACAAGCAATCGAAATAAACAATAGGTCAACTCCAGAAATAATTAGAGCTCTTATTAAATACTTCTCTATATATGGCGTACCACACAGAGTAAGTGCAGATTCAGGAACTGAATTTAATAACGTACTAATGAAAGAAACCCTTAGTTTTTACAAAATAGATTTGCATATAGGCACTCCTCACAATCCAAATTTCATGGCACTTATCGAACGTTTCCACTCCACCCTATTAGAAATATACCGGTTAGCGAAATACGAAAAAAAAAATTATAGATGCCGCATCTGGCTTCATCTCAACAACAGGCCTTACGCTTTTCGAAGTAGTGTTCGGTCATACTGACTCCTCAAGTGCATTTGAAGTTGAATTTAATAAAAATTACTCACAAAAATTATTACAAGAACATAAACGACGAACTCAATACTTATATGAATATCTAACTAATAAAGCTATCGATAAGAAACAATGTATTAAAGAAAAAAGAGGAGATGAGAAACATAAAACAGGAGAACACAATATTTATACAAGGCACAAATGTTAGGAGAAGTAAAGATAAAGCGCGTTATGAAAAAGCAGAGGTCATTGGAGATATAGTTAGAAACACAGTACCAATTAAATATCACGGTCAAAATACAAGGGCCCCAATTAAGGATATAAAACATCCTCCACAGGTTCACCCTGTTCCCGCTGCAAATCTTCAGGACCCAGGCCCTTCTTCTTTAACCGATTGTCCGAAATTCCGGCATACTACCAATAAAAGAGGGACAAGCTCTCATTAGTAACGATAAGTGGTCTTTAGTTAAGATATTAGACTTAAGCTTAATACGTGAGGATCTAGAATTTAATAAGAATCGGTACGATAACCTAAATACACATGTGACGCGTTATTTTGGTAAAAGAATAATTAACTCTGAAATAAATAACTTAAAAATCCAAACAGATTATATTCAAAATATAACAGTTGAAAAATTAAAACAACTATTACCATCGAAGAGGATTAAACGCGGTATTCTGAATTTTCTCGGGTCTTTTATTAAAATCGTGACAGGTAATTTTGACTAAGATGATGTCATAAGGTACGATGCTTTAATAAATGATGTAAAAGAAAATGAAGGTCAGCTAAATAGAAAAATGACAGTGGTTGCCGAAATGATGAAAACTTTTATTAATGTTACAAATAGTACAAATTTCAATTTCATACAGCTGGATAAAACTCTTTGGGAAATGAGAAAACAAATTAATAATAACAAAAAACTCTCAAACGGAACTTAAAATATCTAACATATATAATCTGTTTCTACATAACTTTCAAACTATATACATCAAATTGGATGAAATTGAAACAGCGGTAGCTTTTAGTAAACTAGGAACATTGCACCAGTCTATTAACATAAAACATAACATAAACACTCACGCCTGTCACCCAGAGGGGTAGGCAGAGATTACGGACTTCCATTTGGCACGATCCTGACATACCTCTTTCGCCTCCTTTACATCCATATATCTACGCATACATGCTCGTCGGTTAAGGGTACTTCTAACGTGGCCCATTTTCAAAATATCGCCAATTTGGTCGACAAACTTTTTTCTCGGGCGTCCCTTCTCGACTCGGCCGTTCACATCTGCCATATAAATTTGCTTTGTCACTCTTTCATCATTCATTCTTTCTACGTGACCAAACCACCGAAGCATTCCTTTCTTAATCCTGGTCACAACATCATCTTGCATACCACATTTATCTCTTATCACGCAATTTCTCACCCTGTCATTCAGATTAAACCCTAGCATATTTCTTAAAGAACGCATTTCTACAGCATTTATTCTACTTTCGTGCTTCTTCTGCCACACCCAGCTTTCACTACCATACATTAACGTAGGGACTAACACAGCATTATGAATTACCATACGTGCCTGTTTTGACACATTCTGGTTCTTCATAATAGAGTGTAGTGCCCCATTCACTCTATTCCCTGCATTTACTCGTCGTTCTATATCCCTATCATATCTACCATCCCTGCTAAATACACATCCCAAATACACAAACTCATCCACTTGCTCAATTAACTCTCCTTCTATTCTTATTTCACATACCGTTTTGCTTTCTTCTCTTTCAAAAACCATCACTTTCGTCTTACTTGCGTTCACTTTCATTCCCCTTTCTTTTAATTCCCAGTTCATTAATGTAACCATCATTTGCAACTCAGCCGCTGATGACGCAAATATGACTTGATCATCGGCATACAAAAGGCATTTGACGGTTAACTCGCCCATTCTTAAACCACATTCTTCATCTTTCAAAGTTTGCAAACACCGGTCCATAAATAGGTTGAACAGCCAAGGGGAAGCTACACAGCCCTGTCTGACACCTTTTTGGATGCCAAACCAGTCCGAGTAGACCCCATTGATCCTGACACAAGCACTAGAGTCCCTATAAAGAGACCCTAATGCCTGTATCAAACCAGCGCTCAACCCATATGAGTTCAGTGTTTGCCATAACACATTCCTGTCCACTCTGTCATAAGCCTTTTCCAAGTCCATGAACGCACAAAAAACTTTCTGGTTTTTGGCCAAAAACTTCTCCGCAATCATGCGCATGGAAAAGACTTGATCTGTGCACCCCATTCCCTTTCTAAAACCCGCTTGCACATCCCAAATTTTTCCATCAGTTTCTTTCATAACTCTTTCAATTAACACCTTAGCATACAGTTTACCCACAATACTAAGCAAGCTGATACCGCGGTAGTTTTTGCAGTCCTGCTGTGACCCTTTTCCTTTATATATTGGTACTATAACTGCTTTACACCAGTCATCCGGTACCCGTTTTAATTCCCAACATAAATTAAACAAGGTGTACAGCAGGCCTGCCACCACTCCCTCTCCAGCCCTTAGCATCTCGAGTGATACCCTATCATATCCAGCTGCCTTACCTGCTTTCATGCTTTTCATTGCTTTCATTATTTCATCTACACTTATCTCCATACCCCTTTCCACTTCTTTCGGAATTTCTAGTTCATTTAATTCATACGACTCTTCACTCATAAACACGCTTTCAAAGTATTCCTTCCATCTGTTTAAAATCGAAACTTCATCATTCAGAATACATCCATTCTCGTCTCTTATAGCATTTATTATAGGCTGTTTTGTATTTCCCCTGGCAGTTCTTACGAGTTTCCAGAACATTTTTATGTTAGCCTGGAAATTATCAGATATCCTTCTATCATTCTTATCCATTCTTTCTTTCTTTTTCCTTTCAACAACTTCTTTTACTCTCTTATTTAGACGTCTAAATTCTGCCTTTTTTCTTTCAATCTCATCATTCATACCAGAAGAATTACCAGCTTTGGTTGCTAGTAAATCTAACCATGCTTTCTTCTTTGATTCAACTTCCACCCGTACCTCATCATCCCACCACAACGTATTACTTTTCCTTTCATTTGTTCTTTTACTTACACCACATACTTCGGTGGCGGTATCCACCAAACCTTTCTTAATATTATCCCACACAGTCTTCAAGTCTAAATCATTCATACACAACTCATTCAAACATCTAATATTTTCTCTCAGTCTACATTTATACTTCTCTTTCACATCTTCATCTTGTAACTTCTCTATTCTTATACGCTGTAACGCAGTGGTAGACACAGATGTCCGATGCCGCCAACGCTTGAAAAGACCATTAATTCGACATAAGACCAAGTAATGATCCGTCCCTACGTTGGACCCCCGGTAAACCCTTGTATCTACGACTGCGCTCCTCATTCTTTCATCCACAATTACGAAATCTATCATGCTTCTATCATCACCTCTTTCCCATGTATACATGTGAATCTTCTTATGACGAAAAAAAGTATTCGTCACAAAAAGATTCTTTTCCGCACATACGGTGAGGAGGTCTTCACCATTCTCATTTATACTTTCATCACCAAACGTTCCCAATATCCTTTCATAACCAGACCTCTTCACCCCAACCCTTCCATTAAAGTCTCCTAACATAATAATATTTTCATTTTCCTTACATTTTGTCAACACCATCCTTACCATGTCCCAAAACTGCTCTCGAATGTAAGCGGGCTTAGACATGTCTGGGGCGTACACCCCTAGCAGGAACAGCTTCTTTAAGCCCACTTTCATTCGTATCCATAGCAGTCTCGGGCTTACACATTCATACTCTTTCACACATTGACCCATTCTTTCTGAAAGGATGAAACCGACTCCCTGGCACGCCCGTTCGGTCTCGCCTACACCAGACCAATACGCGGTATACGTGCCATGTGCAGTGGCATCCTTTCCCTTTCGTTTCGTCTCATTCACACATAACACATATATTCCTCTGTCCTTCATCATTTCGCATACTTCATCCATCTTATCATTCATTCCTCCACATACATTCAGCGTAGCCAGACGGGTTTCCGCAATCCACTTTTCGCCCCTCCGGGAGACAGAACGTGTGGCGAACCTCGTCGCCGGTTTTTCTCCCGGAGATTCTTCGCACCCCTGCCCCATTTAAGGGGCGCCGGGAACTCGGGGCCATTTCTTTTATTTCCTGAGTCATTCGAACAAGGGGTGGTGGTAGATTTTACGCCGCTACCATACGGCGAGGAGCCGAGTCTATTTTTTCGGCTTTGTCGCTCGTTTAGCACCACCCGGGGGACACGTGTAGGGTGGGCCTAAGGTTAGGTGGTCGGAGCCTACGGACGCGAGCGACTCATCCCCTCTATCCAGTCTATTATTGACACTGATTAACTCTTGTCATTGTTAAAAATTATCGAACGAAGAAATAATCTTGTATTTCCTGTAAAAGTAGAAAACATATTAAAATTAGAGCAAAGTATAGATTTAAAAGTATATGCAAAGGAAAATCAAATAGCCTTTATTCTAGATATACCCCTAGTTGATTCGAATACATACATATATTACAAAATTGTTCCTTTACCTACCACTAATTCCATGAACCAAACATTCCTTATTGTACTCAAATACCCTTTTTCACCTTCTGATGAAAGGGCTGAAAGCGGTGTCACATCTTCACCCATGTAAAGAAATAGATGACTCACTATTCCTGTGTGAAGAGGATTATTCATCCATGTTAATTGAGGATAATTGTGTAACCAGCCCAATGAATTTTGCAGCTAACACCACCTCATGCCGGTCCCTATTAGTAGAGTTTGATGATGTGAAGATAATGAAAATAGTAACCGATCGATGGATGTTCTATTTAAAAACTACAGTATTACTTACCAAAAAATGTGGAAATGAAATATCACACTATAATTTAATTGGGACATATATAATCTCAGCCGACGACAACTGCGAAGCTAAAATTAAGGGATACAGTCTGAAAAGGCATTATGAAAATATAGAGGAGTACCCGTTAACTCCCTTACCAATAACAAATCTTCCGGAAACACCACAGTTGTTAATGAAGTTATCTTCAAATCCAGCAGCAGTAAACCTGGATTACGTGGATCTGACCAATCTACAGCAGCTAAACCACATATTAACCAGTGATAGTGTAAAAAGTGAACAAAGTGAAAGTGTCATAAATGTGAAGGACATAAGTATCGGGACATTAATGTTATATGTAATTTTAGTTATAATAATTGTAATCCTTTGTAACAAATATTTGTATCGAAATTATCGGACTCGGAAAACTTCGCCCGGTAATTTCGAATCTGAGGGGGGAAGAGTTATGCATCCCGGTATTCACGGAACTGCACCGGAGACCATAACAATTCAAGCGTAAGCGTGGGCGAAGATTGCTGGATAGCGTCTGGAAGACGGGTAGTCTTTCCTGTGGATACTAATAACTGTTCTTTAGCATAAAGATCTAGAATAAGAAATATAGTCTTAGTTTGGCTCGCACATGTATCGGACATGAAGCCTTAGGTTAGAATCCATCGCGGATAAATTAAGTAGTATATAAGTAATGTATCGTACATTAATAGTTATAAGTTTATTAATAAAGTCTTTTTAAAAACGTCCTGAGTCAATTTCGAATATTGCTAGTTTTATCTAGTTATAAAAACTTCAATAAATATATTTTCCAACGAAATCGCTTTTGTTAACTTGTAGCACCATACATACAACCAAATTCCGCTAGCCAAAACTGGTTAAAACCGGTGCCAACTATTTTAAAAGCCTTTGATAAAGTTTTCTATTGCATTCTGTTTATATCTGAACATGGAATTTTGTTGATAAACGATAAGCATGATATTACTTATATCAGGAAAGTGGAGACAATTTCGTCTTGGATTTTTTGATATATTCAAAAAGGTGTCGTATTTTATATATAGAAAACTGAACGATACATTAAATGTGGCAACTTAATTCTTTTATTCATCATCATCAAATTATCACAGCCCTTCACAAGTCCACTGCTGAACATAGGCCTCCCCCAAGTAATGCCACAAAGCACGGTCCTGAGCCACCTGCATCCATCGACTTCCTGCATATCTTACCAGGTTGTCACTCCATCTAGTGGGGGGTCGCCCTACACTACGCCTACCGGTACGAGGCTGCCACTCGAGAACCTTTCTTCCCCATCGGTTATCGGTTCTTCGAGCTATATGGCCGGCCCATTGCCACTTCAGCTTACTAATCCGTTGGGCTATGTCGGTCACTCTGGTTTTACTGCGGATATCCTCATTTCTGAGTCTATCACGCAGAGAAACTCCGAGCATCGCCCTCTCCATAGCTCGCTGAGCGACCTTGAGCGTCCTCATACGGCCAGCAGTGAAGGACCACGTCTCAGATCCGTAAGTCATCACTGGCGACACGCACTGGTTGTACACTTTAATTTTCAGAGATTGAGGTATATCTGACGAGAAGATGTGTCGTAATTTCCCGAACGCTGCCCAGCCGAGTTGAATCCGTCGATTGACCTCTCGGTCGAAGTTGGACTTACCTAGTCGGACTATTTGTCCCAGGTAAACGTACTCGTCAACAACTTCGAGCATAGTGCTCCCAATAACTACCGGCATAGGTGTGACATGGACATTAAACATGATCTTTGTTTTGTCCATGTTCATCTTAAGACCTATCCGTTGGAAGGCACTATTGAGGTCATTGAGCATAGTGCTTAAGTCCTCCAGCGATTCTGCCATAAGGACTATATCGTCGGCAAATCGAAGGTGAGTGATGTACTCGCCATTGATGTTAATACCGTATCCTTTCCAGTCCAGTAGCTTGAAAACGTCTTCCAAAGCAGCGGTGAAGAGTTTCGGGGATATAACGTCACCCTGTCTTACACCTCTCTGCATTTGGATAGGTTTCGAGCTCTGGTTCTGTACTCGGATAGCCATCGTAGCCCTACTGTACAAACACTTCAGCACTTCGATATACCGACAGTCAACTTGGCACCGCTGAAGGGATTGCAGTACCGCCCAAATTTCGACGAAATCAAAGGCTTTCTCATAGTCCACATACGCCAGGCAAAGTGGCAAATTGTACTCTTCAGTCTTCTGTACAATCTGCCGCAGGGTATGTATGTGGTCTATGGTACTGAAGCCTTTTCGGAAACCGGCTTGTTCGGGAGGCTGGAAGTCGTCGAGTCTGCGTGCGAGACGATTCGTAATGACTCTCGAAAACAGCACGTAGACGCGGCTCAGAAGGGAAATCGGTCTGTAGTTCTTCAAGAGAGCGTTGTCGCCTTTCTTAAAGAACAAGACCACCGCACTTCTGCTCCACGCCTCTGGAGTAGTGCCACCATGGAGTACGGAATTGAAGAGCTTCTGAAAGGACTTCAAGTACCGGTTTTCTACCCGCTTTCAGAAGCTCCGCTGTAATTCCATCCTCGCTTGGGGCCTTGCAGTTTTTAAGGTGCTGGAGAGCCATTCTAATCTCGCTCAGACTGACGTCCGGGATATCATCGGAATAGTGTCGGATAAGACTTGCTCTTGGATCGTTACTCACACTTGCGTGTGGCTCCAACGATGATGTGTACAGCTGCCCATAGAACCTCTCAATCTCACTCAAAATCTCAGGTGTCCCGGAAACGATGCTGCCACACTCAGTCTTCAGCCTTGACAGTTGGCTCTTACGGGCAGACAGATCTCTGGCAAAGACTTTGGAGCCCTGGTTCCGCTCGATCGCTTCTTTAATACGAGCAGTATTAAAGTTGCGTAAGTCTCGGCGCATGCATTTGGAGATCTGTTCAGTTGCCTGTATGCTGTCAAATCTGTTGACGATTGCAGCCTCATCTCCCGTCTAACAGCCATGAGATTAAGGGCGATCGGAGAGTTTTTGTGTTCTTCTGCGGCGGGTCTTGCAGAACTTAGCTCCGTCCGCATGGACAGTTTCCACGAGCTTGTCATTCACATCGTCCACTGCATTGCAATCTTGTAGGCACTGAAAGCGGTTGTGTAACTCGAGCTGAAAGTTTTCGGGATTTTGAATTAGAGCACGAGGGGGACGGAGCGTTGACTTCATTAGACGAGACCTCTCCAACTTAACGTTTACGTTCAGTGTACCTCTAACCATTCGGTGATCGCTGCCAGTTTTCACCCTTGCGATCACTGAGACATCACTGAACAGTTGGCGTCTGGTCGTCATAATGAAGTCAATCTCATTTTTTGTCGAACCGTCGGGGCTCGAACAGGTCCACTTCCTGTGGGGCCGCTTCTGGAAGAAAGAGTTCATCATAAAGAGTCCCTCTTTCTCCATAAAGTCGGCCAGCTGCTGGCCCCTTCGGTTCCGTTGCCCTACTCCAAATTTCCCTAAGTTCAGCTCACCGTTTTCTTTTGTGCCTAGTTTTGCGTTGAAGTCTCCCATCAACACCGTGTAGTGGGTTTTGGTGGAATGCATGGCTTTGAAATATCCTCATACATTTCCTCCACCTCCTCATCGGAATGTGCCGAGGTTGGTGCGTAAACCTGTATGACCTTCAGCGAATACCGTTTGGTGATTCTGAGTATCAGGTACGCGACCCTCGTCGACACACTCCCAATCTTTACAACGTTGTTGACGAGAGACTTGTGGACGATAAATCCGACACCTCCTTGGGACAGATGGTCGCCCTCCCGGTGATAGAACAAGTTGAGTATCAGGTACGCGACCCTCGTCGACACACTCCCAATCTTTACAACGTTGTTGACGAGAGACTTGTGGACGATAAATCCGACACCTCCTTGGGACAGATGGTCGCCCTCCCGGTGATAGAACAAGTTGCCGGATTCGAGAATCACCGTGTCCTCCCCCTCTCTTCGGACCTCGGATAATCCTATAATACTCCAGCGCAACTTGTCTATCTCTTCTTCCATCTCCAGGATCTTCTCGTCAGTCCTCAGTGTTCGTGCGTTAAATGTTGCCAGGTCGAGTCTTCGTAGGTGGCAACTGAACCGCCACCGGAGATTCTTTGCACCCCCTGCCCCGCCGTTACCATGGTCGCCACCGTAGCCAGGAATAGCGGGGCCGCCGGGAACTGGCCATAGTTGCCACGCTTGGCGAGCGGGTTGGCAACCGCAGTTTTTTTTGTCGTACAGTTGCTATTATCAGGAAGATGCTGCTGCCCATCTCCTGCCTGTTTCCCTCTGTCGCCTTTTACGACACCCACGGGAAGATATGGGGTAGTGGATATTCTTAACCGCCACTACACGGCAAATTTCTTTTATTAGAGTCGGGATTACGCTTAACAGATTTCTAAAATATCGTTTTAATGCTATTGAAATTATCATTGTCTGCCTGTATTTATCTTAATCACAACGATCTATCAGATTTTGACTACATAATTAGAAAAAAGTAAGAAGGCAACAAAACACCATTTATATTGTACTCAACAGTAGACAATTCAAGGTATGAAAATGTATTAAGTCAGGCTTAGTTTATTTTTTAATAATTGCCGAGCCTGAAAAACAGGGTTGTTGCGCGACGGTAACGTGGCAGTCGCTGAACTTAGTAACCGAGTATGTGTAAAAGGTCCTAACGTAGTGAACTATGCAAGAGGTAACATTCTATTACATTCCTACATGCAGTTTATTGAGTCTAACAGGAAAATAATTAAAAAAAAGGTATTTGTATAATTGTTTCGTCATCGTTACGGTCTATCAAAAGTCTACTGCTGAGCAAAGGCCTGCCCTATACAGTGTGTAAGTGTAAACACCGTTGTCACTGAAACCATAGGTGGTTGGCTTTAATATAAAAATATTTATCCGATTTTTTTTAAAAAAAAAAAACGCTATTTTCTTTTATAAAATTAAAAAAGTTTCTGTCCGACACCGTCCGTAAATTCATGGATACCCTATGCGCTCGAGTGACGTAATCACTGTAAAGATCACCGCCCGCCCTTGCTACCTACACAACATTTCAATATAAACACAATGGTACACATAACCTATCCATGAAACTTTTCCTTCATACTTTCACACTTGCTTAGGACAGATAAAAATTCCTACCCTATGTGTTGCGTGACGAGTCCAAATTAATGTAAGTTAGATTTAACAACAAAGAAAATTAAACATTAATAATAGTAAATAGTAAATCATTAGGTAGGATTTTTGGCGTATTTACCGTATACCGTACCGCGGCCCTGGAACGCAAAGGGCATTTGAAGCATAAGCTGACCGTTCATTGTACGGAAAGATCATACAAAGCGAGGCCAAGACAAAGGATTTGTACAGCTTGATGTGTAGCCTGATTGATTGGTTATTTACACTTACCTATTAAATAAAATCCTCGTAAATGAATTCCATTTTGATCAGCTTTTACATTAACCGGAAAAGCTAGAAGCATAACAGTGTCATTTCTCTAAATACACTAAGAATTCGCCTTTTGAGTTCGGACGTATTACAGAACTTAGTTTCATACACTCGGCGCTTCACTTCTCCCCAAAAATAAAAGTCCAGCGGGGTAAGGTCGGTTCATCGCCCAGGAAACTCCTCAACCAGCATAGCCCTGATTTGCAGCTGAAGATGTGCAGGGGCACCGTCATGTTGGTAGTAGAGGTTTCTCAGTGAACGAAGAGGCACATTTCCACTGCACGTTTATGTAGGACATAATAACATAAAGCGACGTAGAATGTCGGCACTACGCGGCGCGATTTTAAATCAAATTAACACGTACATTCCGTACCGACGCAGCGAAGGTGACTGACACACTGACACAGTGACATTGGCCTTGACCGCGAATCGCTGCCGCTACCTACGATATGTTGAGTTTTTTGTTGTGAATTCTGTAGGTATAATTCTACTTGCCTAGGGTAAAATAATTGTAAGAAAAAATTGAGATTTGACTAAAAAAAATGTTGTTATTTTTCATTGAAATTACTTTCTATAAGTGAAACCAAACCACTGGTTTCAAGGATAACCGTGTTTACGCTATCACCCTGTGTATTATCTCTCAGTGGGAAATTTGGGAAGTCGCTGCGGCCCATCTCCTGGTTTGTTTCCCTCTGTCGCTTTTACGATACTGACGGGAAGATATGTGGTAGTGAATATTTGTCCACTACAAGTTTGAAATATTTGCTCGTAATATTTTTTCTTCTTTATCACCATTTTTGAAGTTAGAAAAAGAAAAAACTTATGATGCTGCTTTCCGTTACCGGTGTGAATATTTTTCATCGACTATATTTTTGGTTTAAAGGAACTTATTTCTCATAAGAACATACAATGGTTCACTTATAATGAGATACAAAGTAATTATTATACTAAAGTAAAACTATCGCATCTACCTCTAGTGCTGGAGGTGTTATAGTTTAAGCTTATTTACTATGAGATATAAGATTAAGATTAAGATTATTTACTATGAAGTATACATATGAGGTACCACATATTCGGAAAAGATTACACTGTACTTACGTATTTCTTAAGTTTACTTTTAAACAATTTCATGAACAGCTGTGCTCCCTCAAACAACAGTGTTTTTTGCCATAATTAGTTCGTGCAGTTATTAATTGTAGTTTATTTTTACTTCTTAAGTTGTGTGTTGTTTTTTTGCGTAATTGTACGTTATATTTTTTAATTGGTACTCCCTTAGCTCGCCGGGCAATCGTCAGTATGGTTAGCATCTCTGTTACCGATACGCGCGTCGATATTTTGACTAGTTTTCTGTTGCTATTGTTGTTATTGGATATTTTTTACGTTTTCGTTATTGTTTAAGTTTGGCTGTATTTGGAAATTTTGTTACGTTTTTGTTATTGTTTAAGTTGGGACTGTTTTTGTTAATGTTGGACTATTTTTGTTACCACTCATTTTTTACATGGGGAAAACTGTACACAGTGAAGGGAGAAATCTTGTGTTGAAAGTGCTGCAGTTTTTCGAGAATGAGAAGAAAAATAGACGCTTTTGCATTTCTGTAGATAAGGTTGATAAACGAACCTGTGCAGCAACTGGAATATCAAAAAGTACTCTTACTCGTATAAATGCGTGCATGTAGCTACGCAGTAGTGCACAAAATTTATGAAGATTTAAAAAGTTGATTTTGGCAGTCGGTTTTTATCAGTATTACACATTGTAGATATTAATATAGTTCCAATTCATGAGTGTTATGTAGGTTAAAGTATATGCATGATTATTAGGATGTATCCTAACTGGTTTAGCTAAAAATCAAGGACATCAGTTTTTTTCAGTCTTTGAAATTATTATTTGTAACTAGTTTTTGTAACATAACTATTATTGATCGAAGTATATTGGACAAAAAACAATTAAACTTACGTACGATACCGTTTATAATTAGTGGAGCACTCGCGTGGGGCTACGGCACTTATTAAATAAGAGTAAAATAAGATAAAACACAAATACGACGGAAAAGCGTACATTTAGCATATACCAAGAAACAGCACGTAAGTCGGTAAACGTGAATCACATCAAGTCTGTTGTTGTAGTTGTTGTTTTTATTATTCTCGAAAAAGCAGGTAAAGGAACTAAGACATACAGCCTTGCCTTTTTTTTAAATTTGAATATATAGAATTTTGAAGTGTAAAGGCCGGAACCAATTCTTATTTTTCTTCTTTCCATCTCTTCAAAGTCCATAAAGGCCGAAGCCAAGTCTTATTTTCTTTAATTCTTCATATTTTCAAAAACCACAAAGGCTTAAAGCCGAGTCTTCGTTATATTATAATCTTTATAAGTTTCAATCCATATAGATTTATCAGTCCAGTTTCAAGGTTTCCGCGTTTTTTTTTCTTTTCTTCACAACATGCTGATGCGTCACATTGCGGAGCCCTTGGGAGATTTTGGCGACAGCTCAACCCAGCGGACAGTTGATGACGACAGCCACTCAAGTTCATAAGGCGCCTAAGCGATCAAAATAACTTGAGGTTTATATTGACATCAAAGCACTTGTTTCGACGTTTTCTCTAATAGTTCACACGCGCAGACAATTAATTCACAAAATCACATCACTATTACGAATTAAAATCCACTTCAAACCATTATTCAAACGAACAAACAGGAGCGACAGTCCGTCGTCGGCCAAGTTCCCGCCAAAACACCACATCAAGTCTGACATTGACACTTTGACTGTTTTGATGCTTGACGGACGGATTTAGTATTGCAAATAGTAAAGTAAAATAACCCTATCCTGTAATGTAACACTACATGTTAAAGCTGTTTCTGTATTGAACAAATACATAAAATCCTAACCTTTAATGTATTTTGATTATTTTGATGTATTAATTCATTATTTGAGGGACTTGTTTTTATACATAACACATCATAAATAAAGTATTTTTATGAGTTTAACTAGTGTTTTTAAGTATTATATGGCCACATTAAAGGTACGAGTACTATAGAGTGACTTCAAAGAGAAGAAAACACTTTAAATACTTTTAAACTTGATTATTTTTCAACAGCTGCTATGAAATGTTAATAGTTATTCAATATTATTTTTTTATTTTATTTAAATTAATATCAATAATCTTATTTTTGTACAGCTTGGGGCACATTTTGGTCATCTCATTTGCGATTGTAATCGATCTCGGGTTGCTTGTGGTAAAATTGTTATTTTGTCAGCTGCGAAACCACAAAGGCGTGTTCATTTCTAAAAAAAAAATCAAGATTATTTATTAAAGTAGAAACTTTTATGTCTTTGAGGTTTAGAATGCTATCACCCAGAACCACCTTTTGAAATTAGGATGTTTTTTTTTTAATTTCAATAGTCTCACGAATCATCCGTAGTGGGAATCGGTGTCTTTTATCGAGGATTTGTAGTGGAGTTTATCGCGTATATTAACTTATTTTATATTCCCGACATTTAGAGCACTTTACAGTACCCATTATCATGGAAGGGGTGAGGTATTCGATGTCCCAATGCCCCAAAAATCTTGAAGTATTGCGGTTGTATGCTTGTGTTAGGGTTTAATTATATTCATTTTAGGATTCGAATCAGATGTTATTACCCAGTCATCTTGTCCATTGAAAATAGAACGTTTTTTGATTTAAATGACTCTGGAATATAAAATACGTGACAAAATCCGTAAAACATAATTCAATTTTATGTTTAGAGTTCGCGTGAACATAAGAAATCATTAAATAGGATTTATATTGAAACTAACGCCTTTCTTTATGAGGTCTATAAAGACGCTATTTTATTTGGGAAATTTGTCAAGACCATCTGTAAATATAATTTGTTGGAAACCAAAATGAAGATCAATGGGCACTTTTTTGTCTTCAGGGAACCTATAAGACTCCTATTTATTATTCGCTTGAGTTATTTTTATATGTATATAACAGAGAATACACATATTGTAAAACTAACCGAGCTCAGCAAATCATCTCTGTAAGGTTTCAAATACTGTTTTCATCTCCTGCTTAGTGGATAGCTTCCTATAATTCTAAAACTACATTCATCGTTATGATATATCTTTCTGAACATTAAAGTTAATTTGTGAAAATAATCACATTTAAAAATCAAAAAGTATGTGCATATAAAAAAGTATTTAATCACGTATTCATGATTTAAAAATAAATACTGGGAAACAACGAAAGTCCTGAAATAAAAAATTAAAATCTTAACATAAGTTATGATCCCATAGTATTTGAAATCAAAATTATATCAAATAAAAATTCTTGTACAATAGTATTACTGCAATGCAAAATATTTGCTACTATTACACCTACATAGCTTGTTTCAATAGATTCCAAAGTTTTAGCTCTGCGGACCACAGCACATTTAAGCTATTTAACTACACACGTCGATTCTTGTACGTGCAATTTATGGAAATATTGATACGTTACTTTTCAGACAATTGATATAATCAGGCGTTACTTTGCGGAAATCAATTATAATAAAGATATGAATAGTTATTTTGCAACCCTCCGCTCAATTAAATGAAATGATGAGTCTTACCAAGTTTGAAGAGCACCCACTCCCAACACCACTCTTCTAGGAAAGACACACCATCGACGATAATACGAAACGTGTTTCGCGTATGAGCGCACCTATTACTTATTGCCAACTATGCCAAACGTAAGCAGATGTTTTATAGATACTGATACATAGATGAATAGGTTTAGTAGTGATGCACCATGATTGACGCCCATGCGTTAATGTCCTTATGTTATTAGTTTCATACGGTAAGAATCTAAGTTTCATAATCACCAGGGCACTAAAACGATTTGGTTAATAGGCTAGGAGAATATTTAAATATTCTAAAAATATAATTATAAAATAATGAAAAAGCATTATATATATGTAATAAAATAATAAGGATTATTAAAATATCCTTTTATAGACAAAGTAATTTATTTCATATTATCCGCCACTTATGTTACGTAACTTTCCCATTTTAAATTGATGGCAATTATGCACTTTCGATAGCAATTTGGATTATACTTCAGTAGATATTCGTGACTATATAGATAACTTAATTTTTTTAATACGAATAATAACTGCTCAATTTTATTAAAGATCAATTAAAATATCTGTAGAGGATCGTTTGCGTAATTATTCATTGCCGAGAGGGGGAGCCTGAAGTGGTCTTTTAAAATCGTTTTATCATGAAATAATGAGTACATACTGTAATAATGCCGACGATTATAACTGTTTCGTTCAAGTTATCAAATTATAATATTCTAATTTCAGTTGAGATTCACGAATCTACAAACGGTTACAATAATTTGCTATGATTCTTAAATCAATAAATAAATAAGTAATATTCCTAAGGATTTAAATTTGTGCTTAAAATTTTAATGTTTTTTTATAGAATAAGGGTGACAAACGAGCACACAGTCCACCTGATGGTGAGTGATGCTGTGGCCCGTAGACATCTACATTTATCCTCGATTAAGAATCAAACCGAAGGTGCGTTATCACCCCCGAGGAGCAAGACGGAATGCCTCGTAACCAGTAAAAAAGGGTCTCCGGATCTCTAAACTCACCATACGAAACACACCAGTATTAAGTTGCTATTTTACGCTGGTATTCTGTGAGACTGATTTTTTTTATTCATCTATTGAAATTGATTTAGGATAATTACAACGAGGTTTTAGTAAATAAAACAAATGTGACGTTTTTTCTTAGAATTACCTAGCTTGCCCATTTGAAAACTCTATAATTGTGTAATTTTTTTAAATAAATAAACGATAGTGGAAATAGATTATAATTTATATTTAATATATATTTTTCTTTATTAATGGATGTCTCATTCTGGTTGCCATTTTACTATACATTCAATATTGACTGTTGAAACGATATTCAATTATTAGAATGTCTAAGCTCGGTATGCTGATTATAGAAAAATTGTTAAGCGTAATTTGTTCTAAATACATTTTGCATATTTTTTAATACCGCTCACTGCGTATATGTGATATGAGAAATAACAGTGTTTGTATAACTTTATTTGATATAAGATTTATTTTATCCTAAATGTAGTATCTATATTATTTGAAATATCGATCAAATGAAATGCTATGCTTATATAAACATATATAAGAATTCCAAATTCAAATTTATAAATTCATTTAGCTGGTACATTTAAGCTTTGAAAACAGTCATTCATTTGTTTTTTCTACATTATTTTTTTCTTTGGCGTCGCTTATTATCGCACAATGGAAAACATGAAATATTGGTATATTTACGTGTACGAGTTCTACCGTGGCACCAGTGCTGCAGAAACAGCTCAAAGGATTAATGTTGAGTAGGGCGCTGGTGTCACAAAAGAAAGCACGGCACGTTTTTGGTTTCAACGTTTTCGTTCTGGAAATTTCGACGTCAAAGTGGAAAATGAAGAATTAAAGACTATTGTGGAAGCGGATCCATCACAAAGCACTTCAGAGATAGCTGCAGGGGGCAGTGATAAAACTGTATTAATCCACTTGAATCAATTTGGGTAAGTAAAAAAACTTGAACGATGGGTACCTCATGAATTGTGAGTGTGTTACCGAGTGAATCGAATTTGCAAACACGCCTCGTCTGCTGTGTTACTTTGCTCAACCAAAACAAAAATGAAGGGATTTCAAATCGAATAATTATTTGTGAGAAAAAGTGGATACTGTACGATAATCGGAAGCGCTCGTCGCAATGGCTGAAGCCTGGATACCAGGCAAATCTTGCCTAAACGAAAATTAACTTATAAAAATTTACTTGTGAGTGTTTGGTGGACTAACGCCGGTGTCGTTCACTACAGTTTTCTAAAATCTGGCCCAACGGTTACGGCATATCTATTGTCAGCACCTGTAAACCATGAAGAAAGAACTAGCTGCTAAACAACTGAGATTGGTCAATCGCTCTAGGCCACTGCTGCTTCACGACAACCCAAGACCACACACCGCACAACAAACAACCACTAAGATAGATGAGCTACAATTGGAATGTGTGTGACCACTACTACCTATCTCTACCGTATTCTCCGGACCTTGCTCCAATAGATTATGTTGTTTTTTTTTTCGAGATTTGGACAACTCCTTACAAGTAAAAAAAATTCAACTCCGATGCGGCAGTCCGAACCGCCTTCAAAGGGTTTATTGATTCTCGCCCCCGTGGTTTTATTAGTAAAGGGTTCAATGAACTATCTATGAAAAGGCAAAAGTGCACATATAACAACGGTGCATACTTTGCTTAATTAAATATATTTAAAAAAATTGACCTTTTATTCCTCCCTTACAAAACGCCAATTTCATATGTAAGGACCTATTATAATATAAAGTTTATGTATTATGTTATTTGTCTCTGTTACTCCGATATAATCGACTTTTATTTTTAAGGTTTTTTCGAAGACGATTAAGCCTTTATTTTACTTTATACTTATTAAAGCATTTTAATTGTTTCAAATTTTATATCTATGATATTTTTAAATGACTTTATATAGAAATTAATTATTATTTATTAAAACAACAAGTGTCGTAACAATTTGACTGTCTCGTTAGTCTAGTGGTCGTTAAAGTAACTGCTAATACCGGATTGGATCAAAATCAGTGGGTTTTCTATCAAGAAGTTCTGAATTGCAAACCGGAGTTAGGGAGTTGGCGGCGTTTTGCCCCCGTGTCTCGGCAAGCATGTAAATCCGTTTGTCTTACGCCTGAACTCTCTCCGGTCGTCTCGAAAGCCATCCTATCGGACTATGAAAGGACGGGATAGATTGCACTTGTGCTTATACATGCACTTGGGCACTATAATACTGTTCCGCGCAGATATCTGGTCTCCGTTGAGACTGGCCGTCATGACCGAAACTCAGTCTGGAGGATATTAACAAGATAAACATTTTTGAAATATTTGTCTCTCTATCCGCCTGGGATGGTTATCCGACATGACCTGAGAGAAAACAGCGTAAGACTGACGGTTTTCCATACTTTCTGAGGCACGGTGATGAGGCGGGTAAAACATCGCCAACTTTCTGACTTCGGGCTGCTACTGAGAATTTCTCGACAGAAAAACCCAATAAGTGATTTTGGTTCGATCATGAATTCAAACCCAGGACCTCTTAATCAGTAACCGCGTTAATGACCACTACACCAACGAGGCAGTTCACATCTCAATAGCATGAAAACAACCCCCGAGATTAATAGAAGGTAGTTATTTCGATATTACAGATGGACACTTCAATAATATTGATATGTATATGTCGCAGGTTTATGACAAAATCAGGAATTTATTAGGAAGAAGACAAAATTGCTACTTACTTCATGTTAGCATAAACCTGAGATTTTCCAGTTTTTTAATCAAAAACCTAGACTGATTTTGATTCATATCGGTTGCTATTTCTTTAAATAAATAAAACAAAAAGATAAGCTAACTTAACTTAACTAAAGCTTATAAAAACCCAAACAAGTTCAAGTTTTATAATTAAAGAAACATGGTTTTTCCCGTTTATGATAAGATTACGTTATAATTTTTTCTTCTTCCGGTTCTTGATCAAAAGCAAAGATTTGCCAAGATTGGTTTTATCATAAACCTGCGACATATATAATGTAGATATGTGCCACGTTACATTTATAAAACTCTCAAAGCAAATCAAAGTCATATCGCTTATTCAATACGTGTAACGCTGGAAGTCTTATTCAACAAGCTTTTTCGTACTCAAAGGGAACAACGATTGCAAAGTTTGTAGTCGTATGTGAGGTCACGAACCGGCCATATCCCGAGAATATATGCAGGTAGTGCTTCCAACTTGTGATATCTGATCGAATGAAGAGCCGCGTTTGTATTCGAAGCGCATGAATGAATGCCACATATTTATTTTTAAAATTTTTAATTAAGATTTATTTATTTACTCATTATTCACAGACACAGCTGAACATATACCTCCTCCGTAGATTATTTCTCTCATATTTTCACCACGCTTGGCGGACTGGTTGGTGTACGGGATTGGTGTGGGTTGGGTAGGTCACGGTGCTTAAACAAAGTATAACATTACATAATATGATTTATTATACATATAACATGACCAGGACGCGCAACCTCTTAAGGCAATCACTAACACTTGTGTTTTATAGAACTCTTATGAATAGATATAGGAGGTTGACTTAACAATGAATAGAATGTAAAATACATTGTCAACCAAACTTAGTTGACAACTTCGATTCAAATCCGCATACTTACATATCTCTTTGTTATACAACATAATACATGTTTGTGCTAAATGTTTCTTTCATATTAGATATTCCCCGAAACGGTTGGATTACATGGGGTTTTTTGCATGTGGCCCTGATTCTATTACTAAAATAAAAGTAGATAGAGTTACTCCGTGTAACATCAGCTATCTCCACGTGAAAGTTCCGTCGAAATCGGTCCAGCCATTTTATAGATTAGCCGGAACAGACAGGCAGACAAAAATTTTAATTTTTTTGTTTTTGACAGTCGTTTGGCAGGTGGCGGCGCTCACGGAGGGTTTTATACGGCCAGTGTGCCTATTATTCGACGTATTGGTTCAGTTGTTGTTTGTGCTTACGCTCTATCAAGTGGCCAAGCCCTCTTTTACTAGTTGTCCATTTATTTTGCTGTGGACAACGGTCCAGTTCCCAACTTAACCTCCTTTCTGGGGGGGATCGCTTACCTCACACGGCGTGTATGGAGCCACATTTTTTTTAAAATCTTAGTAAAGCAAATCACTTGTATTGAGTATTGTATATAAATCTTTTGAGCCATTCTCAAGTGAGAAGGAATTAATTAATAAGGCTAAGGTGAACTAAGGCTGAGGTGAACTTGATACACGTGGAATAGGAACGATTTAATTTTTTTAATCTTTTTGAGCCCTTTCTTAGTGAAAGGGGTTCTTTAGCTTAAATAATTTTAAGATACTACCAACAGCTTTCGATTGTTCTAGTCAGTATTCATCCTTCCAAGAGACACCTAAAAGGTCTAAATTACTAAACAAACGCAACTTAAATAACAGTCCTTACTAATGCGACAACGCCATAAATAAAACGGCCTATAACTTAACCTTGAAAAAGATCAATAGCGGTTTGTATGGGTCTTTCTATACAGAGTGTGACCTATGGTGTTGTTAGGATTTCGGATGACTAACACAACTAGGAAAGCTAAGGAATTATTTGTCATTAACTCCATAGTAAATTGAATTTTAGAGTTTATGGAAACAAGATGTTCTAAAAATTGCAGTTACTTTGTCTGATGATAAAATAGTTAAATTATTGATACGATACTTTCACAATTTTAGCGTTACCATTTTTTAAATCTTCATTTATTCATCATTTCATTTTCATTTTACTATTTTTCAAATTATAAAACATCCCAATTTATAATAGAGAAGGAAGCTGGTAGTACCCAGCTTCCTTCCTACCTGCTTGAGACCCTGTAATTAATAAAATTAAAAATAAACCCAAGCATACCACTGCCAGACTCACACATTACGATAAGGGGATCACATCATCATCAATAGCCAACTTCATGGAAAATCCTGATGAATTCTTTTTCCAGAAGAAGCCCCGCAAAAAATGGATCTAGTCATGCCCCGGTTCGGACGGTTCTATATAAAACGAGATTGACTTCATTATAATGACTAGACGGCAACTGTTCAGTAATATCCGAGGGATTACGAGGGTGAAAACTGGTAGCAAGCACCAAATGAACCTTAAAATTAAGTTGGAGTGAGAGAGTTATGACTGTTAGAGACAAAGAGAAGCTGCAGTCTTCAGCAGATATGACATCATACGGGAAATTTAAAAGACAAATCTCCAAACACATGCGGCGTGACTTACGGAACTTCAATACAGCTCGTATTGAACCTCCCGAACAAGCTGATTTACACCTTATACATACTTTTCGGCAAATTGTAGATACATGTAACCAAAGAGTACATTCTGCCATTTTATCTCTCGCTTTTTTATTCTGCTCAAATTTTGTTGGTCCTTCAGTCTCTTAAGTGGTGTTAAGCTAATTGTGCGTATGTTGAAGTGCTGAAATATTTAAACAGTAGGGCTACGATGGCTATTGATGTACAGAACTAGAATACGAAACCTGTCCAACTACAGAGTGGAGGGTGACGTTGTGTCTCCGTAATTCTTCACCGATATCTTTGAAAACGTTTTCAAGCTACTGGACTGGAAAAGATATGGTATTTACATCAATGGCGAGTACATCACTCACCTATGATTTGCTGACGATATAGCCCGTAGCCCTTTTGCGGAATCGATGGCCTAAGCAGTATGCCCAATGAAATAAGTGTCCCACGAATATGTCTTAAGATGAATATGGACAAAACAAGGATCATGTGTAACGTCCAAGTCACACGTAGTTATTGGGTGCTTTAAATACAAAAGTTGTTGACGAGTATGTTAACCTGGGACAAATACTCCAACTAGGTAAATCCAACTTCGACCGAGAGGTCAATTGACAAATACGTTAAATAACTCGGCTGGGCAGCTTTCGGGAAATTACGACACATCTGCTGGTTGTTGTCACTTGCCTACCAAGCATGGAATTTATGGCAAATATGAGTTACTTATATATTACTTATTTATATTTATATTTATATATGTCTAAGACCTATGACCTTTGTCAAAAAGGTTTTATTGAATAAGAAATTAATCAGGTCACTGCTGAATTCAATTAAGGAATCGAACAAAAGGCTACCGTTGTTGAAAAACAAAAGGGGTTAGTATAAGAAGCGGCAATTAAATGTCATTTCAAAAAGCTTTTATGTTTCTTTGTAATTTTACTACCGTATTGTGGAATTGCTAAATAATAAAAGGTCCAGTTTTTTTTGATACTAAAGCGGGCTTTACAAAAATATTATACTTAAACAAAAGAAAAAAAAGAACTTTTTCAGTAAAAGATAACCTCCACTAATATATTATAATAGAAAATATAAAAGGTGAATAAACTTCATAATAATTGTAGTAGTTAGATCTATATAATATCTAGGTGGTAGGAATCCTATTCTGTCTAAAGGCCCGTCTGCTAGAGTGAGAGGTTGATATCGTCTCACCTTTTTTTTACTTTTTTAAGCCAGCACTTAGCTACAATCCCACTTGATGGTAAGTGGTGATGTAGCTTAACCTATCACTCACTGCGCCTGCCATAACAAAAAACAGCTTTGTACCGAGGCGTCCGTCGTCACCTCAGCTGGCGGCACTTGTTTTAAATATTTATGTTTCTCTAGACCTTTCATTTATGTTTAAAGAGGTTTTAGTTACAGTTATTTAAAGCCGTTAAGATTTTCGATAAGTAGAAACAATAACCATAACATATAAATGTTTATTTTATTTTGTACAGCTCTTTGTTTCTAACGGATCTTGATAAAGTGTACTTACTGACGATAAATTTTATTTTATGAATGAAATATCGTAAGTTTTTATTTTATTTTTATGTCCTTACAATCAATACAACATATTCTTCCTAAATGAACCGAAATTATGCATGTAATAATTATAATAATTCTACTTTTTCACTTGCAAACATTTGCTAAAAATTCGACAATAGACAGTTTGCGCGCGCTTACTAAACTCATTTTCAAAACCTTTTTGTGTATATATTTTATATCGTCTACCTTTATTTTTCTTATACAATCATATAGATGTGACATTTAGCAATTACTAGTAAAAGTATTTACTATGGTATTCCAATAAGAAATATACTATTATTATCTTATTAGAATCTTATTAGAAATCTTGACCGTTACGAATTGTTCGCGGAGAGGTTTTTTATTTATACTTTTTTATCAATTGAAACATAAAAAGTTACTGTTGTTGTAACTTAAATCATTCAAAAACATTACGTAGTAAAGATAAATAACATTACTTACAGTTTTTTTGAAAGAAAATCCAAATAAAATCACAATCACAAAACTTCAACGATTACGCAACCAACCGCACCGGTACGCAAAAGCGAATGGCTGTTATATTTGATGATGTCTATGTTCCCGAGTGAATATAATGCTACAGAATATTCATTAGTTCGTTCAGAATCGAATGAAATAGTGTTCAATCGAAAATATACTGTATTTTTACATCAATTAATGACGAAAATAGCAGTACGTAATGCGGACATGTATACATGTCCTCTGTACTTAGAGGTCACAAAACTTGGACCTGTCAACATGTCCACAGTATTTTAGGGGTTTAAGGTGGTAAAGCGCACTGACTTAACAAAAACATATTCACTCTTGCCTTGAAGACACCCACATTGTAATCGGATGGAAATACAGATGCTGGCATGTATTCTGTGAGATCGTAGTCCTTCTCCGGTCGTGTCGACCGATTCGTGCTACGACTATAATATAGCTGAAGCGTGCATCTACCACGTCTAAAATCTCTTTTTGCGGTATCCAATAGGGTGCTCCCATTTACTTATTCCACTCCTCTGCTGTACGCATGACGAACGACGTAGCAAATCGTTTGGTTTGAATGTGTGGTAAATCAACAACGAAAGAGTGGAGACTGGCTGAACGTCTGGTTGTCCGATAGTGGAAGGGAGTGGAAGGAGTTAAGTTATGCAATTCCTGCGCACACTCTCCGAAATGCATCCTGTAGAAGACCGAAAGGCTGGATACTTTACGCCGGTGTTCGAGGCTAGTAAGATTGGTTTCAACCTAATTCGGGTCACTAATAAGCCTCTTAGCACGCCTTTCCATTGAGTCCAAGGCCGCTAGGTGGCATTTCTCAGCACCAGCCCATATATGGCAGCAATACTCCATGCACGACCGGACTTGGGCTTTATATAAAGTCCCGCATCATCTGTCCCGGCGTGAAGTATCGCCGCACCTTTGCAGGGACTCCTAGCCTCCTCCGCTCCTCTTCGTCCGAAGTTCAGATTTGAAGAAATCTCTACCCCCAGCAACTGGAGGTGGTCGGTGTATTCCAGTGATACATTTCGGAAAGAAGGAGCCAAGGTGAGCTGGCTCCTTTTTGCAGTGAAGAGACACGCTTGTGTTTTGGAGGCGTTGAATTTCACAAGATTAGCGTCGCCTCATTTAATCGGTCATGTCGGACTGAATTTGATCCCGACTGGCCCGAGGAGGCAACAGGAGACAACAGTGCTGTCGTCAGCGTACCCATAGATATTGAGCGTAAGCAAATCATTTATATGTAGCGGGAAGAGTTTCGGAGAGGACGAACCCCTGAGGAACACCGGTGTTAGGCGTCACTAAATCGGATGAGCAGCCATCAACGACGACCCTGAGAGACCGTTCACTCAGTTAGTCTTTTACCCAGTCAATCAAATCAGGGGATAATCCGTACGCTGGAAGCTTATCCAGAAGGCTAGCGTACCATATTCTGTCAAAGGCCTATTTCTGCATCGAAGCAACAATGCTTGCACTGTTCCGGTCTAAAGGGTATGTAGAGGCAGTACAATTACATGCTGTGAGGCATTCCATCTTTCACCATTCTTTGTTTGAAGTAGACTGCAGGTACCCATGGACTGCAGTAGCCACTTTTCATCAGGTGGACTGTACCTAAGTTCCTTTGTCACTTAAGTTTTATAAAAGAAGTGGAACAGAAACAGAATAAATTATTACAAGACTACACATAGATTATATAACTAGCTCTTGCTTGCGGCCCCCATGTGGAGTTCGGAGGAGGTTTGTCGCATTCTTACGTTTATTACAAGACTGCACTTAGATTATATAACTAGCTCTTGCCTGCGGCCCCGTGTGGTGTTCGGAGGAGGTTTGTCGCATTCTTACGTTTATTACAAGACTGCACATAGATTATATAACTAGCTCTTGCCTGCGGCCCCCGTGTGGAGTTCGGAGGAGGTTTGTCGCATTCTTACGTTTATTACAAGACTGCACATAGATTATATAACTAGCTCTTGCCTGCGGCCCCCGTGTGGAGTTCGGAGGAGGTTTGTCGCATTTTTACGTTTATTACAAGACTACACATAGATTATATAACTAGCTCTTGCCTGCGGCCCCCGTGTGGAGTTCGGAGGAGGTTTGTCGCATTCTTACGTTTATTACAAGACTGCACATAGATTATATAACTAGCTCTTGCCTGCGGTCCCCGTGTGGAGTTCGGAGGAGATTTGTCGCATTCTTACGTTTATTACAAGACTACACATAGATTATATAACTAGCTCTTGCCTGCGGCCCCCGTGTGGAGTTCGGAGGAGGTTTGTCGCATTCTTACGTTTATTACAAGACTGCACATAGATTATATAACTAGCTCTTGCCTGCGGCCCCCGTGTGGAGTTCGGAGGAGGTTTGTCGCATTCTTACGTTCATTACAAGACTGCACATAGATTATATAACTAGCTCTTGCCTGCGCCCCCCGTGTGGAGTTCGGAGGAGGTTTGTCGCATTCTTACGTTTATTACAAGACTGCACATAGATTATATAACTAGCTCTTGCCTGCGGCCCCGTGTGGAGTTCGGAGGAGGTTTGTCACATTCTTACGTTTATTACACAGGGATCATTCTTGAATAGAAATTGTTTAAAACTATCTACACGGTTAATTTTGTATATAACCCAAAACTTTTCTTACATGAAGTTTGATTCAAAATTACAGAGAACAAAAAATTCATAAAGTTATAAACTCTGAAATTACCCTATAATTTCGAAACTGAATCCGACAGTTTAACTAAAACTCGTCACTCAAACGATTACTTTGTCGTCAATAAATATTCATACCTATTCCTATATCGTAATTATTAATTTATTTAAACTTACAAGTTTCATGGCAGGAATAACCTAATGCGACAGTGTAGTTCTTTTCATGCATAACAAAAATCTGGTCATTGTCTGTAGCAAATTGTAAACAATCCTACCCTAGTGAACAGAATAGGTCAATGTCTTCAGCCATTCTTAAAAATACGTTACGGTCACGTGAAGGCGCTTTGTCTAGTATTAGTGCGGGCGCGCGGCACGTACGTCTGGAATACACAACGCAATCCGCCTTAATATGTCAATGTTATATATTTTTCCTCTAAGCATCTTAAAAATGTATAAGGCTAATTCGAGGTCTCGTCTTACCCTCTACTCGTTGTAGCCAACCATATCACAGAATAAATAATAGTAATAACCATACCCACAATAAATAAAGTTAGGTACATTAATGGGTACATATGGTAGGCCCCATAATAGCACATAAAAGTATCAATTATACCTATTTTCATGCGAACATATTTCGGCGTTACACTCCAGATTACTTCTTACCAGTGTAATTATACAGGGTAATGATTACATTAATATTAGTGAAGCCGTGAACTGTGCGAAGAATGAAGCCCAAGTTTCTAAGCTTTTTTGCAGCAATAGAGAATGTGTTCCCTAAATGATAATTCACTATTTAGCCGAACGCCTACATCTTTAACTTCTTTAACTCTTATCATTGGCGAACCATCCACTTCATAGTTATATCATTGACTTATATATTACTAGCGTAAGAACCGGGCCGACCGAACAACTAAAACGGACCAGTGCGTTGACCCTTTTTTTTTTTACATGGGGAAATGCCTACGCATACCGCCTCGCGGGGGCAAGGACGGGTTATGTCGGACTCGCACCGACTAAAACCCCATGGTGTTCCACCTTTGTCGCATATTGGCAGGGCTACGGGAACGCTTTCGCACACATCCGCGGCCCTACCAGCGACTGCCGCCCCATGGCAGCACCTCCTCGGGAGAGGAAAATTCCTCCCCGTTCTCCTTCCCAGGTAAGGCGCACCAGAACACATGGCGCGCCTTCCTCCACGGCCTCCAATTACGTCTGTGCAACAGACGCCCCCGCGTCCGATGCACAAAGGCCATGGGGCCAGGAAAAACGAGCACTTAGAAGCACCAGCCTTCCCGACCCCAGCGGCGGATCTGGTCCATGGCTCCGCCGCCAACCAAGATTCGGCTGCGGAGGGTAGGGAGAGCGGCGCCTCGCAATACCGACAATCCTCTCCCCCCGCAGCCCCACCACCACCGCATCAACGGTGCGGCCCCGTTTGAGTCGCGAAGGATAGGGCGAGTGGCGCATCGCCATACCAACACTCCTCTTCCTCCGCGACTCCACCTCGGCTGCAGCGGTAGAGGGTGCGCGAGTCCACTCGCTGCAGTCCACCAGCACACATCCAAAGTGGGCTCCCCAAGCCCACTCGGAGTGGCCACCTCAGGCCGGCCCTTCACCTCGGGCCAGCCACGTGGGTTCCTCTTTGTTCACCGTGGGAGACCAAGCCACGGCTACTAAACCCCCCGCCACGACAAGGCGGGAACCCGTTCGGGGGGAGTGCGTTGACCCTAAAATTACAGTTTAGGGCCAACGCGAATCGGTCGACAGTGGTGCGCGCGCAGGACAGATTTGATTTTTGACAGATTGCCTGTCACAAATATGTCTAGTTGCGTGGTAAAAGAATGCAAAATTACGATACAATGATTTGAAAGAAACATGGTATATCGTATCAAAGGTAAATGACCTTATATTAATTTTTTTACAATTAAATTATTATATAAACGCATTTTAAAGTATTATTTTACAGTTAGTTTAGTTACGTTACCAAGATTAGGCCATGGCTGGATTCAGACCTTTAAAAATATTGTACATGGAAAATAAAATGATACTATTTTAAAAAATTATATCACTTTTGACGTGTCATGTTTCTTTTTCATCGATTGACCAGAAAGGGCGATAATTCTAATTTTATTGAAAAACGTGGTACTCATGTACAATACAGAAATTCTCGATATCGTAGGGTTAATATTAAAATGTAAAAGGACCCAATAATAATACAAGTCGACCTTAAGGTAAAATTATGGTATTTTCGCTTAGTATTATTACGATACTGTCTACTACAAACTATGAAATAGTGGTACAATCTGGATAATTATACTACGAAATCCGATCCTGGTTACGTGGTGTTTTGATATGACGTGTGTATTATGACAGATGCGCACACTCTGGTTACGTGGTGTTTTGATATGACGTGTGTATTATGACAGATGCGCTACTTTTTCTTGTATGAAAAAGTTATGAGTAAAATATTTAGATGGGCCTATCCTTCCTTTTGAAATCATTGAGTTACTAGGCTGCACTAAAAGTATCTGGAATGGAATATTTCCACTGTTACAGTCATAATTAAATCTTTTTAATTGAAAACTCCTTAGTTTTAAAAATCGAATACCATTTATTTACATAAAAAAAAGATTCTCGGTCTTGTCTCAAGGTTTTGTCAAAATAGAGTTGACTCGAGAAAATTCAAGAGCGATGATTTATTATGACTTTTGAAGTGGTTTAACACAAAAACAGTGTCTTGACCGGATGATTTCTACATTTGGTGATGAAGCCCCATCCAAAACCACAATTTATCGCTGGTTTGCTAAATTTCGACGTGGACGTGTCAGTGATGATCCCCGTCCAGGTCGTCCAAAAACTGTAGTCCCAAGAAAACGTTGATGCTGTGCGTAAGCTGATTGAGGAAGATCCACATGTGACATACCGCGAAATTCAGGCATCTTTAGACATTGGCATGAGTCAAATACAAATAATCTTGCATGAACAATTAGGTGTTTGTCGAAAACGTTGTTTTCCCGATGGATATCGCATTCGCTCTGTGAAGTACAAAAAGCGGCTCGATTCCACGCAGGATCCTCAAATGCTGTATACAACATCGTATCAGATGGCGAATCCTGGATATATGTTACGACTATCCCTCTTGAGGGACAAAGAACGGTTAATGCAGAATGGTATGCTAGCATTTATTTGGCACAGGTCGTTTCTGAACTCCGTAAAGAGAACTGCAGCCGCCGCATCAACCTCCATCACGACAATGCGAGTTCTCACACCGCACACAGAACAAAAGAGTTTTTAGAGCAAGGAAACATAGAATTATTAGACCATCCGCCATACAGCCTCGACCTAAACCCTAATGATTTCTATACTTTTTCTAAATTAAAGAATAAATTGCGTGTACAGAGATTTTCATCACCTGAAGAAGCTGTCGACGCCTACAAAACGGCCATTTTGGAGACCCCAACTTCCGAATGGAATGGTTGCTTCAATGATTGGTTCCATCGTATGGAAAAATGAGTCAAATTTCGCGGAGAATACTTCGAAAAGCAGTAAATACATTTTTGAATAGTAATGTTGTGTCACTTCCTTGATTCCCGAAAACTGGGCGTGCGCTTTCTAGTGAATGAAATGGTTACACACTTGGAGGTGTCAAAATGTAAACAGCTATTCTTGCTTCATGCTACCTAGTATTGTTAATGCTTTTTTATATTATGCAGTGTTAAATGTTTTAAAATACTTGCGGAATATTTTACTAAGATATTTATACCTACACGCATACATTCCAATAGCCTAATTAAGTAATAATCCTTCTGCGGTAATTGCAAAAACCTATTGGTTTTAATTTTTTACCAAATGAAAATTCCATAAACTTTTTAGAAGCTACAAAGACTGCTTTCGCTATGCATAATATATATAATTCATCAAAAATAAGGTATAAAGGTTATATTATCTCTTATTCCTTTGGTAAAATATTTCTAACAACATAGTGCCTATTTTAAAGTCCCTATTCTCAGCTTAAAGGTGTAGGTAACCAACGGAATGCGAAACTAAAAACTGGTGAGTGGAATCCGCTCTTCGACTTGTTAATAACTATTCCTAACACAAACCATTACATTATTATACTTTTTATAGGATAAGAATGACAAAAGAGCACACAGTCCACCTGACAGTAAGTGGATGCTGTGGCCCATAGACATCTACATTTATCCTCGATTAAGAATTAAAATGCAGATGCGTTGTCACCAGTGAGGACTAAGATGGAATGCCTCGATTCCAATAAAACGGATCTTCAGTTTTTTACACCCACCATACGAAGCACAGCAGCATAAGCTGCTATTCTGCGCTGGTAGTCAGTCTGTGAGAGCGTGGTCCTTCCCCGGTCGAGCCGACCCATTCATGTTACCACCATAATATAGCTGTAGCGTGGGTCTACCACGTATATTATACTTTATTAGTAGTATAAACCGCATAGTAGTCAAATTATTTAAAAAAACAACATTTTTTTTTGTTTTCAAATTGACAGTAAGCGGCCGACAAATAAAACAATTACATTTATAATATTATACCAAGATACCTTTATTGTTACTGATAATACATACATATAAACTACAGACTCCAAGTTAAAAATCTTTAATTATTTTCAGCATCTTTTTTACTTAAAGAGAATGGTTGCTGGGTTAAAAAAATTTCAGAATCCCGATGAAAAATCTTTGAAACCCACATAAATATATTCGTTATATAAACAAAATCAAACCATTTTTAAAACCAGTGATAGATAGAACCATTGATAATACAGGTATTTTAAATTATATATTATACATTAATTGTATTTGTTAATTAATAGGTAATTATAGTAGTAATATATAAAGTCCTATGTTTATCATATTATCCACCTTTTCATCGTTACTGCGTACCGATGGTTGTTACGGCGGCGGCTGTGTGCATATTGTCAATGTAGCTGCGTCAACTCATTACGCTGTCGTGACACAGTATTTATTGTAAATGTATTACTTACATTGTTATGAGTGATTTTCTTAGTGACAGACGATTATTATTTTTGTGTGGGAGTGTGCGTGGCGCGTATATATATATACATAGATCCGGAGGAAAACCGGCGACGAGGATCGCCACCCGTCACGTTCTGTCTCCCGGAGAGGCGCAAAGTGGATTGCAGAGTCCCGTCTGGCTACGTTGAATGTATGTGGGGCAATGAATGATAAAATGGATGAAGTATGCGATATGATGTACGATAGAGGAATAGATATGTTATGTGTAAATGAGACGAAAAGGAAGGGGAAGGATGTCACTACACATGGTTTGTATACCGCATACTGGTCTGGTGTAGACGAGATCGAGCGGGCATGCCAGGGAGTAGGTATCATCCTTTCAGAAAGAATGGGCCAATGTGTGAAAGAGTATGAATGTGAAATATGAAAAGAAGTTGTTTGTGTTAGGGTCTACGCCCCAGAGATGTCTAAGCCCACTTATATCCGAGAGCAGTTTTGGGAAATGGTAAGGATGATGTTAATGAAGTGTAAGGGAAATGAAAATATTATTATGCTAGAAGATTTTAATGGAAGGGTTGGGGTGAGGAGGCATGGTTATGAAAGGATATTGGGAACGTTTGGTGATGAAAGTATAAATGAGAATGGTGAAAGTCTCCTCACCGTGTGTATGGAAAACAATCTTTTTGTGACGAACACTTGCTTTCGCCACAAGAGGATTCACATGTATACTTGGGAAAGAGGTGACGATAGAAGCATGATAGATTTCATAATTGTTGATGAAAGATTGAGGGGCGGAGTGGTAGATTCAAGGGTTTACCGGGGTTCTAACGTAGAAACGAATCATTATTTGGTTTTATGCCGAATTAATGGTCTATTCAGGCATTGACGCCATCGATCATCTGTGTCTACCACTGCGTTACAGCGTATTAGAACAGAAAGGTTACAAGATGAAGGTGAGAAAAACAAGTTCAAATGTAGACTGAAAGAAAATATAAGTGGTTTGATGAATTATGTATGAAAGAGTTAGACTTGGAGATTGTATAGCAAAATGTAAATAAAGGTTTAGTTGATGCAGCTACCGAAGTATGTGGTGTTAGTAAGAGGAAGAATGAAAGGAAAAATAATACATTATGGTGGGATGATGAGATACGTATGGAAGTTGAAGCAAAGAAGAGAGCGTGGCTAGATTCACTAGCAACAAAGGCTGGTAATTCTAGCGGTACGAATGATGATATTGAAAGAAATAAGGCAGTCTTTAAACACCTTAATAAGAGAGTAAAAGAAGTAGTTGAAAGAAAAAAGCAAGAAGTAACGGATAAGAATGATAGAATAATATCGGATAACTTCCAGGAAAATATTAAAATGTTCTGGAAACTTGTAAGAACTGCCAGGGGACATTCAAAACAGCCTATGATGAATGTTATAAGAGACGAGAATGGCTATATTCTGAATGATGAAGTTTTGAGTTTAAAGAGATGGAAGGAATATTTTGAAAGCGTGTTTATGAGTGAGGAGACAACGTGTGTACTAAGTGAAGTAGAAACTCCGAAAGAAGGGGAAAGAGGTAGCGAGATAAGTATAGATGAAATCAGGTAAGCAGGTAAGGCTGCCGGATATGATAGAGTTTCACTCGAAATGCTAAGGGCTGGAGAGGAAGTTGTGGCAGGCCTGCTGCACACCTTGTTTAATTTATGCTGGGAACTGAAGCGGGTACCGGTAGACTGGTGCAAAGCCGTAATAGTCCCAGTATATAAAGGAAAAGGGGCGCAGCGGGACTGCAAAAACTACCGTGGCATCAGCCTTAGCATTGTGGCAAAACTGTATGCTAAGGTACTGATTGAAAGGGTCATGAAAGAAACTGATGGAAAAATTTGGGATGTGAAAGCGTAAATCCCGCTTGCACATCCCAAATTTTTCCATCAGTTTCTTTGAAAGGGAATGGGATGCAGATCAAGTCTTTTCCATGCGCATGATCGCGGAGAAGTTTTTGGCCAAAAACCAAAAGGTTTTTTGAGCGTTCATGAACTTGGAAAAGGCCCATGACAGAGTGGATGGTGGGGATGTGCTATGGCAAACACTGAACTCATTTGGGTTGAGCGCTGGCTTGATACAGGCATTGGGGTCTCTTTATAGGGACTCTAGTGCTTGTTTTAGGATCAACGGGGTCTACTCGGACTGATTTGACATCCATAAAGGTGTCAGACAGGGCTGTGTGGCTTCTCCGTGGCTGTTCAACCTATTTATGGACAGTTGTTTGCAAAATTTGAAAGTTAAAGAATGCGGATTAAGAATGGGTGAGTTACCCGTCAAATGCCTTTTGTACGCCGATGATCAAGTTATCCTTGCGTCGTCGGCGGCCGAGTTGAAAATGATGGTTACATTAATCAGACATTAAAAGAAAGGGGTATGAAATTGAACGCAAGTAAGACGAAGGTTATGGTTTTTGAAAGAGAAGAAAGTAAAACGATTTGTGAAATAAGAATAGAAGGGGAGTTGATCGAGCAAGTAGATGAGTTTGTATATTTGGGCTGCGTATTTAGCAGGGATGGGAGATATGATAAGGATATAGAACGACGAGTATTCACTCGTCGCGGGAAATAAAGTAAATAGGGCCCTGCACTCTATTGTGAAGAGTCAAAATGTGTCAAAAAAGGCACGTATAGCAATTCACAATGCTGTGTTGGTCCCTACTTTAACGTATGGTAGTGAAAGTTGGGTGTGGCAGAAGAAGCTCGAGAGTAGAATCAACGCAGTAGAAATGCGGTCCTTAAGGAGTATGTTAGGGCTGAATCTGAACGACGGGGTAAGAAATTGTGTAATAAGAGAAGAGTGTGGTTTGCAAGATGATGTTGTGACCAGGATTAAGAAAGGAATGCTTCGGTGGTTTGGTCATGTGGAAAGAATGAATGAGGAAAGAGTGACAAAGAAAATTTATGTTGCAGAAGTGAATGACAGAGTCGGAAAGGGACGTCCTAGGCGAAAATTTATCGACAAAATTGGGCGGATTTTATCGCGTTTAATTCAACTTTAATTTATTTTTATTATCTCGACGTTTCGGGTGCTTTACAGCACCCGTGGTCACGGGGGGGGGACTGAGATGTTTGACGTCCCAATGTCAGTTAGTCCGGCTACCTTCAGTTTTTGAATATTAATTTTTGGTCCTATTTACGCAAAATGAGCTTATAGTATCATGAAGTTTTGCAGTGGTATACTTGGGTTTGGGTTTAATTTTGTAAATTATAGGATCCCAAGCAGCTGGCAGCACCCATCCATCTTCTCTATTGAAATTTGGATGTTTTTTAATTTCAATAGCCTCGCGTATCATCCTTGGTAGGAATCGGTGTTCTTTTGCGAGGATTTGTGGTTTATCAAATCTAATGTAATGGTGGGGACGATCTTGAACATGTTCGCAGACTGCAGAATTCCCGGAGCGTCGGTGCTTCACGTCAGCTATATGTGTGTATATAAACCCGCGTGAAGGAATAGCTGACGTGAAGCACCGATGAAATAAATTAAAGTTGAATTAAACGCGATAAAATCCGTAAATAATAGTTTTATTCAATGTGTAGTGTTCGCGTAAATTTAAGAAATCTTAATATCCACTACTCCATATCATCCCGTGGGTGTCGTAAAAAGCGATAGAGAGAAACAAATCAGAAGCTGGGCTGCAGCGTATTCCTAATAACGACTATAAAACTTCGGTTGCCAACCCGCTTGCCAATCGTGGCAACTATGGCAAACATCCCCCCATAAGAACATCTATGTGGGAGGCCTATGTTAAGCGGTAGAATTTAACAGGCTGTAACGGTAACGGATTAGGTTTTAATCACACAGTGGTTGTCATTCAAGCAATTAACCAGTGTGTGTTGATGGTTATTAATAATGATATTGAGATCTGGTAATTCGCTACGGACTGTATGAGAAAACGCGAAAGTCTATGAGAATTGAGAGTTACGTTTTTGTGTCACAATGATCTGTAAAATCATAGTAAATGCCTCAGTACAACGGAACAGTATAGCTGAAGTGGAAATGAATCAGTTACTTAGATAAAAAATCGATGAGTAAAAAAGGTTTCCCAGTGGCATTCTCGAACAGGAAAATTCAGTGTAGGGTAGTCCCACCCAATAGATGCAGTAATCATAAAAAAAAAACATTTTTCATGATTCGCATTCTTCATTATTCACTTACTATTTCAAGTCTAATAAAAATAAATTTAAAAAAAATTTTGCAATAAAATTGTTGCCCGACTATGTTGTCTTACAATGTAAGTAACAAACCTTATGTTAAAGGCACTATTTGGTATTTTTGCCTTAAGTAAATGCAAGGTGTAAAGTAAACTGTATACTTAAAAATTTGTGTTTGTTGCCAAACTTAATAAATAAAATTGATGCATATCTGGTAATATGATTTTGTATTCATAATTTATAACATATCCAGCAAATGAAATATTCTTAAATTATTTACAATATTTTTTTCCTATTTAAAATTATTTTTCACACAACTAAACGATTTAAAGTAACTCAGGTGGTTATTTTAAATATTTATGTTTCTGGCATTGAGTTATTTTATTCCGGCTTAAACAACACAGTAAATAATACCGCGGTAACTGATTCGAAGCTTTATATACCATTAACCGTGTCTGTTTGTGTTTGTAATTAACTAAATGTCGACTTACCTATTACTGAAATCAGCAGTTTTATGTACTTTATTTCTGGTTTAACTTCATTGAAGTAGGACTCTTACTCTTTTTGCTTTTACTCTTAGTACTCTTTTTCTTCATATATAGTTTTTTTTAATTCTCGATTAGAAAGACCGATTTATTTTTGTAATTTTATTAATCAACTATTATATTCATATGTTTTCTTCGTTTTTTTGTAGGAGAAGGAGCAAACGAGCATACTGCTAACCCGATGATAATTGATTACCGTCGCCCATGAACGGCTGCAATACCAGGGGAATTGCAAATGCATTGTCGGCCTTTTAAAGAGAAGTAGGCTCTTATCTTGAAGGTTCCTAAGTCGTATCGGTTCGGAAAAATCTCTGATGGTAGTTAATTCCATAAGGATAATTTATTATCCGACACTATTCCGATGATATCCCGGATGTCAGTCTGAGCGAGATTAAAATGGCTCTCCACCACCTTAAAAACGGCAAGGCCCCGGGCGAGGATGGAATTACAGCTGAGCTTCTGAAAGCGGGTGGAACACCGGTACTTGAAGTCCTTCAGAAGCTCCTTCAATTCCGTCCTCCATGGTGGCACTACTCCGGAAGCGTGGAGACTTGTTCTTTAAGAAAGGCGACAACGCTCTCTTGAAACAGACTACAGACCGATATCCCTTCTGAGCCGCGTCTACGTTCTGTTTTCGAGAGTCATTACGAATCGTCTCGCATGCAGACTCGACGACTTCCAGCCTCACGAACAAGCCGGTTTCCGAAAAGGCTTCAGTACCATAGACCACATACATACCCTGCGGCAGATTGTACAGAAGACCGAAGAGTACAATCTGCTACTTTGCCTGGCATATGTGGACTATGAGAAAGCTTTTGATTCCGTTGAAATTTGGACGGTGCTACAGTCCTTTCAGCGGTGCCAAGTTGACTGTTGGTATATCGAAGTGCTGAAGTGTTTGTACAGTAGGGCTACGAATGGCTATCCGAGTACAGAACCGGAGTTCGTAACCTATCCAACTGCAGAGAGGTGTAAGACAGGGTGACGTTATATCCCCGAAACTCTTCACCGCTGCGTTGGAAGACATTTTCAAGCTACTGGACTGGAAAGGATACGGTATTAACATCAATGACGAGTACATCACTCACCTTCGATTTGCCGACGATATAGTCCTAATGGCAGAATCGCTGGAGGACCTTAGCACTATGCTCAATGACCTGAATGGTGTCTCCCAACGGATAGGTCTTAAGATGAACATGGACAAAACAAAGATCATGTTTAATGTCCATGTCACACCTATGCCGGTAGTTGTTGGGAGCACTATGCTCGAAGATGTTGACGAGTATGTTTACCTGGGACAAATAGTCCGACTAGGTAAGTCCAACTTCGACCGAGAGGTCAATCGACGGATTCAACTCGGCTGGGCAGCGTTCGGGAAACTACGACACATCTTCTCATCGGGTATACCTCAATCTCTGAAAACTAAAGTGTATAACCAGTGCGTGTTGCCAGTGATTACTTACGGATCTGAGACGTGGTCCTTCACTGCTGTATGAGGACGCTCAAGGTCGCTCAGCGAGCTATGGAGAGGGCTATGCTCAGAGTTTCTCTGCGGGATAGATTCAGAAATGAGGATATCCGCAGTAAAACCAGAGTGACCGACATAGTCCAACGGATTAGTAAGCTGAAGTGGCAATGGGCCGGCCATGTAGCTCGAAGAACCGATAACCGATGGGGAAGAAAGGTTCTCGAGTGGCAGCCTCGTACCGGTAGGCGTAGTGTAGGGCGACCCCCCACTAGATGGAGTGACGACCTGGTAAGACACGCAGGAAGTCGATGGATGCAGGTGGCTCAGGACCGTGCTTTGTGGCATTACTTGGGGGAGGCCTATGTTAAGCAGTGGACTTGTGAAGGGCTGTAATAATGATGATGATGATGATGTTTTTCTTACACGTGGTAGAGCCACGCTGCAGCCATATTATGGTTGTAGCATGGCCACGACCACGCTCTCACAGAATACCATCGTGAAATAGCAGCTTAATACTGCTGTGTTTCTTATGGTGAGTGTAGAGTTCCGGAAACCCTTTTTAATGGAAACAAGGCATTTCATCTTAGTCCTCAGGGGTGACAACGCATCTGCGTTTTGATTCTTAATCTATGATAAATGTATCTACATTTATCAGTCTGTGGTCCACAGCATTCTCTTACCATCAGGTGAACTGTGTGCTCGTTTGTCATCCTTATTTTATAAAAAGGAAGTTGTGCGAGATAGCTTTCTTCTTTTAAATCGCACAGTGGTGGACCGCCAGTCATCCAGATGGTATGGAAGGCATCGCGAGTTTTGTCGCTTTTTATTAGTCCGAACAATTCCTCGGAGCACTCCTCGTGGTAAACGCCATAAAATACGCAAAGAGATGCAACATATCTTCGCAGTGCCAGTGAGTCAAGCCGATCGGGATTAATGAGCTTGTAATCGGAGCATGCACCGTCTACTACGACCTCGATGCTCCCATCAGCAAGAAAACTGGTGATCCAATTGCACAATTTCTCGGGAAGTCCATAGGAAGGAAGCTTCGTAAGAAGCGTTTTATACCGATCCCGATCGAAAGCCTCTCCCTCGATCTATGTCCAAGCTCACGGTCAACGCCTCTCTCATGGACTCTACTGCCTCCGCCCATTTACGAGTCAGGTAACCCAGAAAATCACCAGCCGAGCGGCTTCGACGGAAACCGTACTGGCGGTCTCTATCCGCTGGTCATCCTCATGGTACCGCATGAGCTGGATGTTAAAAATGGACTTCATTATTTTGGAGAAAAAGGAGGTGATGGCGATAGGTCTATAGTTGGACGGACCAGAGCTGTTACCCTTTTTAGGGATCGGGTGCACGAAACCTGTCTTCCATGATTTCAAGACAATGCCTTGGGAGTCGGAGTACCGGAAAAACGTGTTAAAACCGGTGGCACCTCCGGAGCAGTCAGTCTTCAGCACAATGGGAGGGACTTCATCAGGTCCACTTGACTTGCTGATTTCCAGGGAGAGGAGTGCTTTGCGAACCGAGCACTGTGTAAACAATACATCCGGTATGGAACACTCGAACCGCGGAAAGGTCGGCGGTGTTTTTCCCTTGTCATCGAGAGTAGAGATTGGCGCAAAAAGAGCCTAACAGATTGGTTTTCTCCTTTGCGGCATGGGCCAGTGAGTCGTCCTCTCTGTGCAGAGATGGAAGAGATGTCTGACAGAAGTTGCATTGGACAACCTTGGCGGGAGACCAGAACGTAAGTGTTCTTTAAGGCAGTAGAACTATATTTTGCCTGCTTATGGCGTAATGGAATCTAACAGGAGCAACCTAACCATGGCTGGGTTCAGCCTCCGATAGATACTACAAATGTTGAAATAAAAGGTCCGTTCCCTGTAGCTCCACATTAACACCAGAATCAGCAACAGCGTTGGAATCATCCGGCGAGAAATAAACACGTCCCCAAGAAAAAGAATGAAACACGTCCCAATCGGCTGCCCTACAATGCCAAACACGGCGGCAACCTCCAGAACGGAACAGCGTAGGAAGCGTGAGTGGCATCATACTAAAGACCAGACTATGGTTAGAGGAGCCAAGAGGGGCATCGACGGAGACCTGATATCCATCCGGGTAAGAGGTCAGTAGAACTTCCAACAGGGATGAATAAAGTCAAAATCAAGAAAATGTATAAAGTAGAAAGCTAAGAGCATCACTAGAACTTTGACTGAAAGTGACAAGCAACACACACACACAAGTCTCAAAGTTTGAGCACACAGTCTCTCGAGCGAAGTGCCTTATAATATTACGTTTGAAAAAAACAAAACATTTAAAGGAAATTGAGAATTCATCGAAATAATTTCCAGTTCATCGCTCCTTCTAGAGGGGAACTACCCAACATTTCTCCAATGGCCAATGCCAATTAAGAATATTTTTCCTCTCAAACAACTGACAACCGATTGGGGTTATTAGTTGTTTGAGCAGTAAGGTATACATTACTTTTTACATAATAACGTTTAAATAAAACTAGTTTTCACGGATTTTATCGCGTATATTAACTTATATTATATTCCTGACATTTTGAGCATTTTACAGCACCCTGGTCACGGGGGGAATGAGGTGTTTGACGTCCCTATGTCATAGTTAACTACAGCTACCTCCACATTAAAAATTTTAATTTTTGTTGCGATCTACGCAGTATGACCTTATAGTATCTTGAAGTCTTTCAGTTGCATGCTTGCTTTGTAATTTAATTTTATTAATTATAGGATTTCCAAGCCGATAGTTGTACCCAACTATCTTCTCTATTGTAATTAGGGTGTTTTTTGATTCTCAATAGCCTTGAGAATGATACTTGGAAGGAATCGGTGTTCTTTAGATTTGTGGTTGTGGTCTATCAAATCTGATCTAGTGACGGGAGCGATCCTACGTGGATAGATTATACGATTATACGTGGTAGAGCCATGCTGCAGTTATATTAGATGTATAGTTGTAGCACGAATGGGTCGGCTCGACCGGGGAAGGACCACGCTCTCACAGAATACCAGCGTGAAATAGTAGCTTAATGCTGCTGTATTTCGTATGGTGAGTGTAAAGAACCGGCGACCCATTTTACTGGAAACGAGGCATTCCATCTTAGTCCTCACGGTTGACAATACATCTGCATTTTGATTCGTAATCGAGGATAGATGTAGATGTCTATGGGCCACAGCAACCACTTACCATCAGGTGGACTGTGTGCTCGATTATCACCTTATCCTATAAAAAAAAACGTGTTTACAGACTGCAGATTTCCCGAAGCGTCGATTCTTCACATCAGCTAAGTGTTTTTTAACGCGGGTTTTTATTGATCTTTTAGTTTATCCTATGTAAGAGAAACCACATTCAAAATCAAGCTTGTACGCTCCTGCATCTTGAAAGGGACATTACACTTAACTGATGACAAAGACTGATTAATCTTCTTCGGCGGCTTGAAGTATGTTTTAAGGGAAGCACGTTTCAAGATGTAGCCAATCTTGTCAGTGACACCTTTCACATATGGCAGTACAGCATGCATATGCTCGACTGTGGCCGGCGTCACTCGTTCACTGTTACGTAGGCGCGGGACCTGAAGCTTGTTGTCTTGCAAAACTTGCAGTACAGAGTTAACATCAGAATATCTATCTAAGAACAATCGCCCATGAGTCACTAACCCTACACTATCAGAAAACCGTATCTCAATCGTTCCACCCGTTTTTGAGTTAAATGGGAACATTCGTTTACACAAAAAATGTTTACTGCAGCGCCCCCAGGTGAACTAGAGCAGCACCAGAACTTGTATATGAACTATTTCCGGAGAGTCACATACCCTTTACAAGGCAACTGTACTTAAATCGGTCTAATCGTTTTAAAAATTAATGGGAGCATACGTTTGCACAAACAAACAAACAACCTCTCACCCTAAACGCATATACCTTCTCCGTTCCGTTGCGGGTAAAAAATACTATCGCTTGAGTTTCATAAGTTTTGCGTTATTGCAACTATTTGTTATTAATTTAATTGCTTGTAAAAACTTATTTTATGTTTCCTGCTATGACTGATATTGTGACCAAATGTTACGCTTGTATTCGCTAGAATATAAGTGAAAATATTGCTTAGAAAATAGTTAATTTAATGCTCTAAAAGTAAAAACCGGTAGTAGTACCTAAATCAACAACATATTATGTATTTTCTTACATACGTAACGAGCTTAAGCAAACCTACATAAATATTTTATTAAAGGTAAAAATACCTTACTTTTTAAATTGCTTTAGGTAATAATAGGTCTTTACCTATGAAATTGCCGTTCTGCAGTACTGGATAATTCACATCAAAATAAATTTTGTTTCGCTAAGAATTCTAATGTCAAATAAATTTTATTTTAAAAACATGGATTTTTTTTTAAAACTAGTCATTTGTTTATTGAAAAGCGTTGTGTTTTCATCGCATTCAAATCTGTTTCTTCATCATGGATACGTTAAAAATTTTAGTAATTATGGAATATGAGTAGCGTCGTTGCAGCAAAGCGGCACCAGCGGTACGCAACATCAGTGGGTGCGTTTGGCAGAAAAAAGCGCTAGCAAGCGCTTACAAGCGCTAAAATAGTTTTCGGGCAGGACACGATTGCTACTTCAGTAGCGCTGACACAATCCGCCATTTTGCTTATTTAATTTGTTTGTTTTGAAGTAGAGTTTTAAGTTGTTTTGTGCAATATTAGTTTTAAGTAATATAATGACATGAATAAACATATACATGTTATTAAAAATTCATGATTGGTAAGTTTTTAATATGAATACTTTACAAACATATATTTAAATTAGGTTAGGTTCCCCGGTTAAAACTAACATCGTGTCCTAGAGGAAAATAGCTACTTATGATTTGACAGCACTTACCGCTTACGATCGCCATTTTGTTTACAAGCGCTTGCTAGCGCTTTTTTCTGCCAAACGCACCCAATGACGTTTACGGAGCAAATACTACAAATGAACGCACTACCTGTTATTAGTCGCTTCCGTTCTAGAAATTTCGACCTGAATAGTGAACCCCGTGGTCGTCCGAAACTTTGGTCGACAATGACGAATTAAAGGCGATTGTGGACGCTGATGATACTAAATCTACAGCTGATTTAGCAGCAGCTTTCGACATCTAAATCATAATAATATTCGTTTAAAAAGTTAAAGTTACAGCCTATGTACGTCTTACTGTTGGCTTCTCATTTCTGAGAGGATTTTAGGGCAAGGAAATGGAAATGTCAGTGTTAATCTTGAAAATCTACACCCATGCCCGGAGTACCCGTACTCCGGATCATTTGTATTTCTCAGACACGTAAGATTACTCACAATGTTTTCCTTCACCACCGAGTACGTGGTAAATCAGCACTTAAAATGGCAATTAAAAATTTCATTGGTGCAGGAGGGGTTCGAACCTGGGTTACACGCGTACTGTGAAATTTTGACGTGGTAGAGCCACGCTGTGGCCATATTACCTATGGTTGTAGCACGAATAGGTCAGCTCGACCAGTGTAGGACTACGCTCTCACAGAATTCTAGCCTAAAATAGCAGCATAGTGCTGCTGTATTTCATATGGTGAGTGTAGAGAACCGGAGACATCTTTAACTGAAACGAGGCATTCGATCCTAGACCTCAGGGGTGACAACACATCTGCATTTCGATTCTCGATCGAGGATAAATGTAGACGTCTATAGGCCACAACATCCACTTATCATCAGTTGGACTATGTGCTCTTTTGTCACCCTTATTCTACTAAAAAAATTACTGCAAACGCTAACCATTTGACCTACCACGGAACCATATTGGTCAACTCACTGACTTTTATACCGGAATATTTTATAAACACAAACACTGCGAAAAGGACGAACTACAATTTACAATTAATTTGGTAATGGTATTTGGAAATGATGTGAAACGTACAGTTCACAAAAGATAACTGACTAAAGTAAATTATCAATTCATGTTAACAAACTAGACACTTGAAAATGAAAATGGTAATCTTGTTTGATTAAAAAACTTTAATCATAGCTGTTGGCGACGCACCTATTAGAATATTTCAGTTTATTAAGTCAACCGATGACGAATAACTTCTCAAAGGCATATTGTCCAATAGCAAGGTTCTGATAAGAAAATGCTTAGTTAAATCTTAAAGAAATATCGAATTAATGATATGAAGGTCTTGGGTTCGACTCCCAGGCCGGACTAGTTTATTTGTTTTCCTAAGTAATATCGCTTAATAAATTCATAAGGAATTTAAGATATAAATTATGTTACCGGATTGTTTCCCCGGTTGAAATCATCTTTCCAATGATGTAAATTCAAAGGAATATTAAAGTGAAGTTAGAGATCGGATTTGTTCCCCGGTCGAGATGATCACTCTGTGTATAAATAGAATTAACGGAAATTAATTGCATTAGTATTGTCTTATATAAGTTTGATATGTTTTGTACGAAAACAAATGCCTATTTGCCATGATTGATTTATGAGAACATTCACTTATATTGTTATCTGATAAGAAACATGATAACTGATAGGAATATGATTAGAAATAGTTTCCTACAGTTTGAAAATTGTGTAGAAGTATTTATTCACCCAATATTGTTAAAATTGGTGTATATCAGAATTTCATTTTTTCTGATAGCCGAGAGCCGTGCAAAATTTAGTTGTTCAAATAGTGTGAGTTCATAGACGCACGCTAGCCACGTAATTAGGAGGCCAAATATGTAAAAATTTAAATATTTGTAATTTCAGCAATTTATGTAAAAATGACTTGTAAAACATTTCAAGTTGATTGTACGTGCTAAAAAGGTGAATTCTGTGTTATTTTTATGTAAAAATTCCTGTGTATAAGTGAAATAATGATAGTTTTGTATAAGAAATTTAAAAGTGTTTTAATAGTGAAATAAATAGAGAAAATGTAAATTAAACTATTGTATTAGTTAACATATGTATAATTTCAAGTGGAAAACATTGTTTTAACTTTCTATGTTAAATATTTAAGAAATTTCGACTTCGAACTTGTGAGTAAAATAGGCATATTTCATTTAATAAATAATAGGTTTTTCGTGATATGAAAATGTAATGTATATCGTAGTGTAGATATTGTTTTGTGCTATCTATACAGGTAAATTATGTTGATGTATGACTTATGCAAATAAAGTAATTAAGTAAAACGTGAAAGAGTAATAGAACAAATTCATGTAATTGAGTTGCGCAAGCGCGCGAATGGCGCGGCTCACTTTCGCGTATAGCTCTGGGGTAGCTTAGTAAATGAGTTTTATTGCAATTCGAACCGCCGGGCCCGATATGCGCGGGCGACGCTCTTGCCGGTCCTGGCATCCAAGCTGCCCATACGAACCAAGCTCCGGATATATGTACAAGATGTATATCCGGACCATCATCACCTACGCTGCACCGGCCTGGTACGCACTTCTGAGCGACCCTCTGAGGCGGCGACTACAGGCCCAGCAGAATCTGACATTAAGGACGATCGTCGGAGCAGGTCGCTACGTCCGGAACGACGTGATAGCGGCCGACTTGAAGATCGAGAACATCACCGACTTCGTGGCCCGGTTAGCGCGCGGCATGTTTGACCGTGCCAATAACGGGCCACACGAACACCTTAACGGCTTTGCGCCGTTACACACACGGCCACCGGACGGGCGACCTCTTCCAAGAGAACTCCTCTCTATATGTGATTAGAGAGTTGAGTAACAACCCACAATGCCGCAGAAAGGCCAACTCAGACTCACCAAATAACCACCTTTTTCCGTAGTTGGATAACTACGGAAAAACAATTTACCGTCACCGCGGAAAAAACCCGTGTATGCTATCGAGCCTAAAATAGGCTAAAGGACTGTCCCATAGTAATGGGATATGAGGACACCCGGGCAATGGGGGTTACCCCGAGGCCCGATACCTGCATTGTCCCCGGACACTGCAGACGACATTCACGTTGCAATTCGAAATCCTGTTCACCAACGACATTCCCATCCCGTCGAAAGGTGTTCAACTCTCCCTCTTCGCAGACGACTCTGCCATCTACTGCAAAGGTGTCTCACTACCCTTCATACGGAACAAGATCCAAAAGTCAGTTGATGACCTAGGAGCTTGGTTCAAAAAATGGCGCATCGATGTGAACCCGGAGAAGAGCTCCGCCGTTCACTTCGATTATAAACGACGCCGTCTCAAAAACACTCCACCAATACGTATGCTAGGGACCCCTGTCCCCTGGCATACGACCGCCAAATATTTAGGTGTCACTCTAGACACAGGGCTTACTTTCAGGCCCCACGTCAAAAGAGTAACCCGTCACGCACGGTTTTATCTGAGTAGGCTCAACAGTATGTTGGGCCGACACAGTAAAATGTCCCTTCGAAACAAGCGTACCCTTTACAAGGTCTGTATACGACCAGTTATGTCCTACGCGGGCCCCGTCTTTGCCCACGCAAACCCTAACATTATAAATGAACTCCAAATAGTTCAGAACCTCTTCTGCCGTCGAGCTGCGAACGCACCTTGGTACGTCCGTAATGCCGACCTTCATCGGGACTTAGAGCTCCCAACAATTCAATAATTCCTTAAAAAACTCTCTGAGAACTTCTTCAAAGTCTCAGAGTCGCACCCAAATAAATTAATTCGTGAGGCAGCTTCTTATGCAGCCCCACCGCCCTCTCGCTATCGTGTCCGCAGGCCGAGAAACTCTCTCTCGGACCCGCCTAACAAACTGTCAAACGACCTGAACTGTCTCCTGGCGGCTCAGGCCAACTCTAATTAAACTAAATTATTGTATTAACCAACTTTAATTTGCCTTCGTAGGCACTCCCTCAGCGGCTCTTAGCCGCCTGCGCCCTCTTTTCCCAAAAGAGGGTCGCTCATGATAAGGCACAATAGAGCTTAATCAGCCGGTTGCCTGTCCCCAAAGGTGGTTTTTAGAGGGTATCACTTAGGGTCCCCGGTAGGACAGTGAGCCCCTCATAACCACGATAGACCGGCTATCGTGGTATGCGTAATGCATTTTCCGCCTCCCTACGTATAGGGTAGCCCTTTAATTGCTTCGGGCGCAAAAAAAAAATTGCAATTCGTTCGGGAATCTTTCGGGAAATATTCGAGAAATAAGTACGAAAATCCTTCGGGAAAAGTGCAAGACCAGCAGTCAATAAGAAGAAAGAAAAAGTGTAGGGAAGTGATAGGGAAAAGTAATTACTCTCTCACGGAACGGTTTGAAGATAATTGCTGTTTCCATATTCCCAAGTAATTCATCCCTCAAGATTATACAGTCCACATCGAAGAATTAAGGCGTTGGGACCGGGACGACTTCGGAAGACCCGTAATCCCCGTCTGAACCTACTCGCTGAAAAGGAAGAGGTTATCGCCCTTGTGTGTTACTCCGTTGCGGAGATCACATACGTTGTTCCCGAACCCAACGTAGGCGTTATAGGAGGCCGGATCGAGAGAAGCCTCGATTCCTCCCTTCTGTTTCTTAATCGAACGTTTAATCCCCGTTGGTTCCTTTTCAATTGGTCCTTCGCGGCCGGATCAAGAGGACCCCCGAACTTGGTTCCTTTTCAATAGCCACTCTATTAGCAGTTACAGGCAATTAACATCAAAGTAAGGCAACTTACAACGTACCATTAAACAACGACAATAAAAATACAAATAGCTCTATCAACCATTGAGACGCAAGATTGACTAAACATGGCACGTGGCCTCCGCACTTGAAGGGATTTGTGAAGATCCAAAACACTTCAAACCTCCCCCGCCCTGCGCTGGAAGGCTTTTAATTTACCCTGTCCCGAGCTTTAGACTTTAGTTCTACGTGACGCTGCATCGCGGATGGACGTGTTATGTTTCCACACAGTTCACATGAACTTTCTGTTATGTCATTCGTAATTTTCCGTCGGGTAAATTTCGGGACGAGTTCCGTAGCTTGTTAATATTGAGTGTGTTCTCGGGGTTAGTATATTGGTTCAGTGAAGTTCGATGATTCTGGTGAGATGGTGTGGCAGCGGGAAGCCAGGCGTGGTTCTATCACGCATCTATGCACAGCTTTATTGTGGCTGTTTACATGTTTCAACGGTAAGTTTTATAGTGTTTATAACGGTCAAATTAAGAATTGAAAAAGCAACGGTTATGTTTGGCCGATTCAGCGGTTTCGACTGAATGATACTACCGTAAATTTTGGCATTTTGGGAATTTTACATATTTAGGAGTTTTATTGGAATTCTTTTCTCTTAATTAGAAATTAAAATTTTGATAACATATTACTTTAACTTCCAGCTTTTAATAAAGTCTTGTAAGAATATTTTTCAAGTAATGTATTAAAATTGAATAAAATAATCATAAAATTCTATTTCACCGTTGTACATAGATTCCCCCCATTCATTGTATGTACTTAAAATATCATAAGTATTAATAATTTACTTACCAAAACCACAGCTTTTTCATAATAACCATGTCATAAATATATAATGTACGTAGCAATTTAACTGAGTGGAAAAAAAAACAAGAAACGTGTTTATTAAACACTTACTACTAAATTTCGTAATTGTGTTAAAATACTTTTCAAAGTAAAGAGTAGATTATGTTATAAAGTGTTTTTAAAATCAAATGGGTCGAGCTCAAGGGAATTTATGCATAAAGGTGACAATTGCGAATTCTTTGCCTTTTTTTATTATAACGCGAAGTTTTGAATTTTTTGAAAATTTCAGGAATTGTTTTTTGTAAAATAAAAGAATTGTTATTTCATTCATTATTCATTCCGTAAAGCCTACAAAAAGTCAAAAATCCACTAACGTAGCCAAGTTAAGACAAACATTTGACGCGACAAATAACAGAATAAATATTTTAAATAATAATATTATTGCGTAAAGTTAGTTTTAAAATTTAGTCCATATTTGTCCTAGTACGTAGTTCGAGAGCATGATAAATTAATGTTAATAATATTCATATTATTGAGAAACAAAATAAGTATTATTAACCATTTAAAATATTTAAGTATTGATTGAAATTTTGTATTTTTAATTTCTGGTTAACCTATGTATTATTAACAAGTCCAGTATTATTTAGGATAACTTTTGTCGTGAAGCGACAATTAAAAAACTAAATAACCTAACCTAACTACAACAAAACAACCAAAAATAAAATAAATTATTTAAAAATTTGAAAAGATTTACAGTTTCTTTTATAAAAAAAGGTATGAAGGTGATGATGGGCTGTAATGATGATAGTGATTTACAATATTATTAAAAAAAATAACAAAAATAAAGATACTGCAACGAAGTATGCACAGGCTATGCCTATGATAGGTGCGCAGCGCCTGCTCTAGGTACACGCAGAATCTGGAGAAAGCACATGCAGCGTCTGGAGAAGGTACACGCAGCGCTTGGAGTAGGCCCACGCACCGCCCGGAGCAGATACACGCAGCACCCGGAGTAGACACGTAGCGTCTGGAGTAGGTACACGTGGCGCTTGAAGTAGGCAAACACAACGTCCGGAGTAGACACACACAGCGTCCGGAGTAGACACGCAGCGTCTGGAGTAGGAACACGCAGCGCTTGAGACAAACACGCTCAGCGGCCGAAGATAGCGCGGGCACTAATAGGTGGAGGCGTAGGCGTGGCTAGGCGACGACTTCAGGAGAAGGCTTGCAAGATCCCGAGGCAGTGCGGATAAAGCCTTTAAGAGGTGCTTCTCGTATCAAAGCTGAAGTGAGGACCTCTATCGGCCGATTCCTCGGCTTTTATACTTTTTGACGGATCTGGGATAAGAACGAGAAATTATTTGAAATTATTTAAATTAAAAGCAAATTTTTGTAAATGGCCAAGAAGAAAAGAGTATTTTTGAAGTAAAAACATCAGGCCGGTAACAATATTTGAATAAAAATTGCCACGACAACCAGATAAACAACGATGTCAAAACATGTCAAATTTTGGTTTTAAGCTCGTAATACAGAAACGGCAAGATTTAAGTGAAAAATGAGATATTATTTATATAGGAAAAAAGGTAGCGCAAGAGCGCGCACGAAACCCGAAATTGTAGAGTTACGGAGAACTAAATAAAAGATCGAAAAAGGTAGACTCCATTGACACCGATTTAAAAAGTGCTGATAACGTGAAAATACGAAGTGAAAATGATTTGTTATTGTGTTCTTATGAATTAAAAATATTACAGGATCCTATGGAAATAAAGGTGATGCAAAATATCCAGTTTTGAGGTGAATGTAGAAAATCAAAAACAGAATGGAAAAATAAAAATAAAATAGTGTAAAATGATATGTAAGTATGTATGTAAGCATAACACTACAAACTTTTTTGTGTTAACATTGATTAGAGTATTTATTAAAATAAATATTACAAGAAATATATCTGCTCATTAAAACCTTAAACTTTGCTAATTTTAAACGAATATCCATCTTCATACATGTCACTTATTTAAACAATAAACAATACTCTTTTTTAGGGTTCCGTAGTCAACTAGGAACCCTTATAGTTTCGCCATGTCTGTCTGTCCGTCTATCCGTCCTCGCTTAATCTCTGTGACCGTTAGCACTAGAAAGCTGAAATTTGGTACCAATATGTGTATCAATCCCGCCGACAAAGTGGTAAAATAAAAATTGGAAAAAATGTTTTATTAGGGTAGCCTCCCTATACGTAAATTGGGAAGTGATTTTTTTTTAATTTTAACCCTAACGTGTGATATATTGTTGGAAAGGTATTTAAAAATGAATAGGGGTTAACTAAAATCATTTTTTGATAATGTCAATAATTTCGGAAATAATCGCTCCAAAAGTAAAAAACAATGTGTCCCCCCCCCCCATCTCACTTTTGAACCATAAGTTTAGAAAATATGAAAAAAATCTGAAAAGTAGAACTTTATAAGGACTTTCTAGGAAAATCATTTTGAACTTGGAAACAACAGTACCCACTGCCGGGAGCAGTTGCAGGAGCGCGGAGCGCTGCTGGAGCGCGAACATAATGGATACCCTTATATCTTTAAACTCATAAGTGGGAACACTTATTGTGACGGACGGGAAACTACGGATCCCTACACTGAGCGTGGCCCGACACGCTCTTGGCCGGCTTTTTATTAAGTGTTTTTGAGAGACAAAAATGAACAGAGCGACAGACACAATAGTACAGACAAATTATATGTAAATTATAATTTTGTTAACATCTTGGTAAAATATGCTAGATTTAAATGTTATCACTTAGTTAATCAAATTAGCTAGACTTTTATATATTAATTTTTTGTCATTATATTCTTTATAATAAAAAAACATAAATGTCCGCCTATCAATGGCCAAATAAATTAAGGATAAGGTTTTCCTTAACATACCTAGTAAAACTAAAATACAAAGCTACTCCATTGAGGCAGTCATTTTACAAATAAATTCCACAAACAACAAAAGTCAGCAAGTTGGGAGCTTTCAAAATTTTGTAGATCTGTGATAAATATTTATTTATTTAACCTCCTATTGCAGCACACCTTCAACGAGAGGTTACAAACCTAATGCCCTATGGCAGGTCTCTACCAAAATATTGCTAATTTTTTATAAGAAACAGCATACATATTTATATAAAAAGTCCGAATAGATTAGTTCTAAGCGAAGTTTCAAAGTCAGCTAAATATAGTACCTAAATGCTGTTTATCAATGTGTGTACATATATACAACAAAATACCTGACGAAATTAAAACGCTATCTAATATGAACTTATTTAAAAATAGATTGTACCATTGGTTAATTGACAAAAATATTTATGACATTAATGTATTTCTGACATTGTAAACTACATTTTGACATTATAAAACATATAATTCAAATAAAAATGTTTAATTAGTTAATTTTAAATACTATATACTTAGGTTATTTTGATAGAAATGTAATTTGCATGCTATATTATAATAAAATAGCAAAACATGGGCATAATAAAACTTTGAAACATCTGTATAATTACCATGTTTTATGCAAATAAAGACTATTGTTATTATAATTATAAATAGAGTTATTTACTTGTTACAAAAGGAATCAATAGTCACAAAATATTCAATTCAAAAAAGAAACATTTATATTTAAATAATATATTAATTACACCAGCGGTCACTTTGTACGAGGGAGCAGTGTCTGTAACACTGTTGGGTAGGGTAACTATTTACATTTAGGGACAAAGGATTCGGAATAAAAGCCATACATACCATACCATAAAGGTAAAGAGAATATACTTTATACAAAACTAATTTTACGAATATTCATTTTTATATTTTTCATATTTCTTATTTTTAGATAATTTGATATTTTTTTAATTCGCGACGTTTTGGGTGCTTATGCTTGTGGATGTCACTGGGAGTCTACCGTGACCATGGGTACTAAGCGAAAAATTCGTAAAGTTTATTAGTATCAATGTTTAGCATTCGTTTAAATATAAGAAATAATTATGGGATTATACCTGTAATTAAATAACAAATAAAAACTATATACGTCCCACAGCTGGGTATAGACCCTTCCCGTTTATAGGTTTTAACTATTTAAGAAGAAGGAGATAATAAAGGAATATTTAGAGACGGGTTGGTATTTTTGTTTTTAATTTTTATTAGAAAAACGCTGTTGCCCATCACCTGGTTTGTTTCCCTCTGCAGCCTGTTGCGACACCCACGAGACAATATGGTGCAGTGGATATTCTTACACCGAATACTAACATTAATAGAACGGTGACATACTGATAACAGAACTACGCGCTAGGACCACTATAGATACATTTTAGTTGTTATCAGGAAGACTCTGTTGCCCACCACCTGGTTTGTTTCCCTCTGCAGCCTGTTGCGACACCCACGAGACAATATGGTGCAGTGGATATTCTTACACCGAATACTAACATTAAGAGAACGATGACACACTGATAACAGAACTACGCGCTAGGACCACTATAGATACATTTTAGTTGTTATCAGGAAGACGCTGTTGCCCACCACCTGGTTTGTTTCCCTCTACAGCCTGTTGCGACACCCACGAGACAATATGGTGCAGTGGATATTCTTACACCGAATACTAACATTAATAGAACGGTGACACGCTGATAACAGAACTACGCGCTAGGACCACTATAGATACATTTTAGTTGTTATCAGGAAGACGCTGTTGCCCACCACCTGGTTTGTTTCCCTCTACAGTCTGTTGCGACACCCACGAGACAATATGGTGCAGTGGATATTCTTACACCGAATACTAACATTAATAGAACGGTGACACACTGATAACAGAACTACGCGCTAGGACCACTATAGATACATTTTAGTTGTTATCAGGAAGACGCTGTTGCCCACCATCTGGTTTGTTTCCCTCTGCAGCCTGTTGCGACACCCACGAGACAATATGGTGCAGTGGGTATTCTTACACCGAATACTAGAAGTAATAGAACCATGACACACTGATAACAGAACTACGCGCTAGGACCACTATAGATACATTTTAGTTGTTATCAGGAAGACGCTGTTGCCCACCACCTGGTTTGTTTCCCTCTACAGTCTGTTGCGACACCCACGAGACAATATGGTGCAGTGGATATTCTTACACCGAATACTAACATTAATAGAACGGTGACACACTGATAACAGAACTACCCGCTAGGACCACTATAGATACATTTTAGTTGTTATCAGGAAGACGCTGTTGCCCAACATCTGGTTTGTTTCCCTCTGCAGCCTGTTGCGACACCCACGAGACAATATGGTGCAGTGGATATTCTTACACCGAATACTACCAGTAATAGAACGATGACACACTGATAACAGAACTACGCGCTAGGACCACTATAGATACATTTTAGTTGTTATCAGGAAGACGCTGTTGCCCACCATCTGGTTTGTTTCCCTCTGCAGCCTGTTGCGACACCCACGAGACAATATGGTGCAGTGGATATTCTTACACCGAATACTAGAAGTAATAGAACGATGACACACTGATAACAGAACTACGCGCTAGGACCACTATAGATACATTTTAGTTGTTATCAGGAAGACGCTGTTGCCCACCACCTGGTTTGTTTCCCTCTACAGTCTGTTGCGACACCCACGAGACAATATGGTGCAGTGGATATTCTTACACCGAATACTAACATTAATAGAACGGTGACACACTGATAACAGAACTACGCGCTAGGACCACTATAGATACATTTTAGTTGTTATCAGGAAGACGCTGTTGCCCACCATCTGGTTTGTTTCCCTCTGCAGCCTGTTGCGACACCCACGAGACAATATGGTGCAGTGGGTATTCTTACACCGAATACTAGAAGTAATAGAACGATGACACACTGATAACAGAACTACGCGCTAGGACCACTATAGATACATTTTAGTTGTTATCAGGAAGACGCTGTTGCCCACCACCTGGTTTGTTTCCCTCTACAGTCTGTTGCGACACCCACGAGACAATATGGTGCAGTGGATATTCTTACACCGAATACTAACATTAATAGAACGGTGACACGCTGATAACAGAACTACCCGCTAGGACCACTATAGATACATTTTAGTTGTTATCAGGAAGACGCTGTTGCCCACCACCTGGTTTGTTTCCCTCTACAGCCTGTTGCGACACCCACGAGACTATATGGTGCAGTGGATATTCTTACACCGAATACTAACATTAATAGAACGGTGACACACTGATAACAGAACTACGCGCTAGGACCACTATAGATATATTTTAGTTGTTATCAGGAAGACGCTGTTGCCCACCATCTGGTTTGTTTCCCTCTGCAGCCTGTTGCGACACCCACGAGACAATATGGTGCAGTGGATATTCTTACACCGAATACTAGAAGTAATAGAACGATGACACACTGATAACAGAACTACGCGCTAGGACCACTATAGATACATTTTAGTTGTTATCAGGAAGACGCTGTTGCCCACCATCTGGTTTGTTTCCCTCTACAGTCTGTTGCGACACCCACGAGACAATATGGTGCAGTGGATATTCTTACACCGAATACTAACATTAATAGAACGGTGACACACTGATGACAGAACTACGCGCTAGGACCACTATAGATACATTTTAGTTGTTATCAGGAAGACGCTGTTGCCCACCATCTGGTTTGTTTCCCTCTGCAGCCTGTTGCGACACCCACGAGACAATATGGTGCAGTGGATATTCTTACACCGAATACTAGAAGTAATAGAACGATGACACACTGATAACAGAACTACGCGCTAGGACCACTATAGATACATTTTAGTTGTTATCAGGAAGACGCTGTTGCCCACCACCTGGTTTGTTTCCCTCTACAGTCTGTTGCGACACCCACGAGACAATATGGTGCAGTGGATATTCTTACACCGAATATTAACATTAATAGAACGGTGACACACTGATAACAGAACTACCCGCTAGGACCACTATAGATACATTTTAGTTGTTATCAGGAAGACGCTGTTGCCCACCATCTGGTTTATTTCCCTCTGCAGCCTGTTGCGACACCCACGAGACAATATGGTGCAGTGGATATTCTTACACCGAATACTAGAAGTAATAGAACGATGACACACTGATAACAGAACTACGCGCTAGGACCACTATAGATACATTTTAGTTGTTATCAGGAAGACGCTGTTGCCCACCACCTGGTTTGTTTCCCTCTACAGTCTGTTGCGACACCCACGAGACAATATGGTGCAGTGGATATTCTTACACCGAATACTAACATTAATAGAACGGTGACACACTGATGACAGAACTACGCGCTAGGACCACTATAGATACATTTTAGTTGTTATCAGGAAGACGCTGTTGTCTACCATCTGGTTCGTTTCCCTCTGCAGCCTGTTGCGACACCCACGAGACAATATGGTGCAGTGGATATTCTTACACCGAATACTAACATTAATAGAACGGGGACACACTGATAACAGAACTACGCGCTAGGACCACTATAGATACATTTTAGTTGTTATCAGGAAGACGCTGTTGCCCACCACCTGGTTTGTTTCCCTCTACAGCCTGTTGCGACACCCCGAGACAATATGGTGCAGTGGATATTCTTACACCGAATACTAGCAGTAATAGAACGGTGACACACTGATGACAGAACTACGCGCTAGGACCACTATAGATACATTTTAGTTGTTATCAGGAAGACGCTGTTGCCCACCACCTGGTTTGTTTCCCTCTACAGTCTGTTGCGACACCCACGAGACAATATGGTGCAGTGGATATTCTTACACCGAATACTAACATTAATAGAACGGTGACACACTGATAACAGAACTACGCGCTAGGACCACTATAGATACATTTTAGTTGTTATCAGGAAGACGCTGTTGCCCACCATCTGGTTTGTTTCCCTCTGCAGCCTGTTGCGACACCCACGAGACAATATGGTGCAGTGGATATTCTTACACCGAATACTAGAAGTAATAGAACGATGACACACTGATAACAGAACTACGCGCTAGGACCACTATAGATACATTTTAGTTGTTATCAGGAAGACGCTGTTGCCCACCACCTGGTTTGTTTCCCTCTACAGTCTGTTGCGACACCCACGAGACAATATGGTGCAGTGGATATTCTTACACCGAATACTAACATTAATAGAACGGTGACACACTGATGACAGAACTACGCGCTAGGACCACTATAGATACATTTTAGTTGTTATCAGGAAGACGCTGTTGTCCACCATCTGGTTTGTTTCCCTCTACAGCCTGTTGCGACACCCACGAGACAATATGGTGCAGTGGATATTCTTACACCGAATACTAACATTAATAGAACGGTGACACACTGATAACAGAACCACGCGCTAGGACCACTATATATTCTACTAGAGAGTATTTTTCTGACATGCAGGTTTCTTAAAGATTTTTTTACTTCAGTGCCAAAAACGCAGTGAATCAGAACATGGCGTCGGCTGAGATCGATTCCGTGTTGCTCGTGTAGTCTGAACAGTGAAAATTACAGCAATTACTTAGCTTCAGAGTGAATAGCGCTTAATATTACGTATTATGAAAATATAAATTTCCTAGCTGCAGCTATTTTATTATAAGATAATCGAACTTAAGCCTCAAATGCAATAGGTGTTAAATGTTAAAATTAAATTACTACTTTTGGTTTCCGTTTACCCCACTTGTAATAATTAATAATTTATTTTTAAGAATTTTTTAATCTAGACATAAATCGTGACAACTAAATTAAATATTAGTACCTATTTTGTGATAATTAAACACACACCTTTTTCCGTGACACACTGTCTATTAATAGAAACTTGAACTAATCCCGAACAAATAATCAGGATTACCGTTAGAGACTATTAAAGTCCATTGCTGAACACAGGAGATTGAGACGAGGAACACATATAGATTGCCTCATCATCATCATCATCATTACAGCCCTTCACAAGTCCACTGCTGAACATAGGCCTCCCCCAAGTAATGCCACAAAGCACGGTCCTGAGCCACCTGCATCCATCGACTTCCTGCATGTCTTACCAGGTCGTCACTCCATCTAGTGGGGGGTCGCCCTACACTACGCCTACCGGTACGAGGCTGCCACTCGAGAACCTTTCTTCCCCATCGGTTATCGGTTCTTCGAGCTATATGGCCGGCCCATTGCCACTTCAGCTTACTAATCCGTTGGGCTATGTCGGTCACTCTGGTTTTACTGCGGATATCCTCATTTCTGAGTCTATCACGCAGAGAAACTCCGAGCATAGCCCTCTCCATAGCTCGCTGAGCGACCTTAAGCGTCCTCATACGGCCAGCAGTGAAGGACCACGTCTCAGATCCGTAAGTCATCACTGGCAACACGCACTGGTTGTACAATCTAGTTTTTAGAGATTGAGGTATACCTGACGAAAAGATATGCCGTAATTTCCCGAACGCTGCCCAGCCGAGTTGAATCCGTCGATTGACCTCTCGGTCGAAGTTGGACTTACCTAGTCGGACTATTTGTCCCAGGTAAACGTATTCGTCAACAACTTCGAGCATAGTGCTCCCAACAACTACCGGCATAGGTGTGACATGGACATTGAACATGATCTTTGTTTTGTCCATGTTCATCTTAAGACCTATCCGTTGGGAGGCACTATTGAGGTCATTGAGCATAGTGCTTAAGTCCTCCAGCGATTCTGCCATAAGCACTATATCGTCGGCAAATCGAAGGTGAGTGATGTACTCGCCATTGATGTCAATACCGTATCCTTTCCAGTCCAGTAGCTTGAAAACGTCTTCCAATGCAGCGGTGAAGAGTTTCGGGGATATAACGTCACCCTGTCTTACACCTCTCTGCAGTTGGATAGGTTTCGAGCTCTGGTTCTGTACTCGGATAGCCATCGTAGCCCTACTGTGCAAACACTTCAGCACTTCGATATACCGACAGTCAACTTGGCACCGCTGAAGGGACTGTAGCACCGCCCAAATTTCGACGGAATCAAAGGCTTTCTCATAGTCCACATACGCCAGGCAAAGTGGCAGATTGTACTCTTCAGTCTTCTGTACAATCTGCCGCAGGGTATGTATGTGGTCTATGGTACTGAAGCCTTTTCGGAAACCGGCTTGTTCGGGAGGCTGGAAGTCGTCAAGTCTGCGTGCGAGACGATTCGTAATGACTCTCGAAAACAGCACGTAGACGCGGCTCAGAAGGGAAATCGGTCTGTAGTTCTTTAAGAGAGCGTTGTCGCCTTTCTTAAAGAACAAGACCACCGCACTTCTGCTCCACGCCTCTGGAGTAGTGCCACCATGGAGGACGGAATTGAAGAGCTTCTGAAGGACTTCAAGTACCGGTGTTCCACCCGCTTTCAGAAGCTCCGCTGTAATTCCATCCTCGCCTGGGGCCCTGCCGTTTTTAAGGTGCTGGAGAGCCATTCTAATCTCGCTTAGACTGACGTCCGGGATATCATCGGAATAGTGTCGGATAAGACTTGCTCTTGGATCGTTACTCACACTTGCGTGTGGCTCCAACGATGATGTGTACAGCTGCCCATAGAACCTCTCAATCTCACTCAAAATCTCAGGTGTCCCGGAAACGATGTTGCCACACTCAGTCTTCAGCCTTGACAGTTGGCTCTTTCTGGCAGACAGATCTCTGGCAAAGACTTTGGAGCCCTGGTTCCGCTCGATCGCTTCTTTAATACGAGAAGTATTAAAGTTGCGTAAGTCTCGCCGTATGCATTTGGAGATCTGTCTGTTCAGTTGCCTGTATGCTGTCAAATCTGTTGACGATTGCAGCCTCATCTCCCGTCTAACAGCCATGAGATTAAGAGTGTGATCGGAGAGTTTTTGTGTTCTTCTGCGGCGGGTCTTGCAGAACTTAGCTCCGACCGCATGGACAGTTTCCACGAGCTTGTCGTTCATATCGTCCACTGCATTGCAATCTTCTAGGCACTGGAAGCGGTTACGTAACTCGAGCTGAAAGGTTTCGGGATTCTGGATTAGAGCACGAGGGGGACGGAGCGTTGACTTCATTAGACGAGACCTCTCCAACTTAACGTTTAGGTTCAGTGTGCCTCTAACCATTCGGTGATCGCTGCCAGTTTTCACCCTTGCGATCACTGAGACATCACTGAACAGTTGGCGTCTGGTCGTCATAATGAAGTCAATCTCATTTTTTGTCGAACCGTCGGGGCTCGACCAGGTCCACTTCCTGTGGGGCCGCTTCTGGAAGAAAGAGTTCATCATAAAGAGTCCCTCTTTCTCCATAAAGTCGGCCAGCTGCTGGCCCCTTCGGTTCCGTTGCCCTACTCCAAATTTCCCTACCTTCAGCTCACCGCTTTCTCTTGTGCCCAGTTTTGCGTTGAAGTCTCCCATCAACACCGTGTAGTAGGTTTTGGAGGAATGTATAGCTCTGGAAATATCCTCATACATTTCCTCCACCTCCTCATCGGGATGTGCCGAGGTTGGTGCGTAAACCTGAATGACCTTCAGCGAATACCGTTTGGTGATTCTGAGTATCAGGTACGCGACCCTCGTCGACACACTCCCAATCTTTACAACGTTGTTGACGAGAGATTTGTGGACGATAAATCCGACACCTCCTTGGGACAGATGGTCGCCCTCCCAGTGATAGAACAAGTTGCCGGACTCGAGGATTGCCGTGTCCTCCCCCTCTCTTCGGACCTCGGATAATCCAATAATATGCCAGCGCAACTTGTCTACCTCTTCTTCCAGCTCCAGTATCTTCTCGTCAGTCCTCAGGGTGCGTGCGTTATATGTTGCCAGGTCGAGTCGTCGTAGGTGGCAACCGAACCTCCACCGGAGATTCTTAGCACCCCCTGCCCCGGCGTTACCATGGTCGCCACCGTAGCCAGGAATAGCGGGGCCGCCGGGGACTGGGGGCCGTCTGTTTGTGTATTTATTCATTGGGGGGGTATTTGCCATAGTTGCCACGCTTGGCGAGCGGGTTGGCAACCGCAGTTTTTTATTACGTCACAGTTGTCATCAGGAAGACGCTGCTGCCCATCTCCTGCCTGTCTCCCTCTGTCGCCTCTTACGACACCCACGGGAAGATATGGGGTAGTGGATATTCTTAACCGCCACTACACGGCCAGATTGCTACTTACAGATTGCACTACACGGCCACTGTAGATTGCCTCACAGGAGGGATATTTGCCACAGTTGTATCGGTTGGCAAGCGGATTGGCAACCTCAGTTTTTTTATTTTTGTTGTTATTAGGAAGACGCTGCTGCCCATCTGCTGATTGGTTTCCTTCTGTCGCCTTTTACGACACCAACGGTGTGATATGGAGTTGTGGATATTCTTACATCGCCACTACACGGTACAGGATTAGCAATTACAAATGTACAGATGCAAGGGTTTATTGCATATAATGTGTCGATAGTGATATTCGTACTTGAAGTTTGTGTCATCTTGTGATCGTGTTATAAGAGAATCCATCACTTTTTTTCGTCCTGTAAATCCAAAAACATTTTTAATTTCTTTAACATATTCGTGTCTCCGATAGATGCCTATTTACCCATACAGTATTGATAATGATTGTAATATATCCAGATAACTATAGCCATAACAGCGACCACAATTTATCTTACTGGTCTCAGTGATACTGATCTTTTGTGCTGCTCGCACACAATAATATATACTCAGATGGACCAATTACTGTAGTACCTTCACTGGGTGCAAGACGGGTGCTTCCGTGTTCTTTAATCACCCTTATAGCAACATTACGGCAAATCAGAATATCAATGCAAGCAAACACTAATACTATGGGAGAACTTTATGTACATTAGTGAACTGTTTAAGGATTTAATAAGTGATAATATACGATATTACCGTGTCGTGGAGGCATAAGTATATTCACTACATCACTACATTATAAGAGGTGAGATAGCTAAACAAACCAGATGATGTGTAGCGGCGTCTTAATGATAACCAAAAATAAAAACTACAATCGTCAATATGTCTGTAAAATGCGTGACAACTATGGCAAATATCCGCCATATGATGTTATATGTGGCAAGACCTTATTTCAGCAGTGGATTTTGAAAGATTATGTAATGGAGGAGATGGAATGAAGTATATAAGATACAACTTATTGTACTTATAAAATATAAGTATATGATTGTTCTGTTATGTGGTGGTCGCTTAAGACAATCAACCACCCCATTTGTCCTAATGGTGTCGTACATGATGAAATAATCACCTCGTTTACGAAAGACTTAAGATGTCTAAACCAACGACGGGAATCAGCGTTAAAAGTGCAAGACTGTTGGTACAGCAAGAAATCAACCATACCGATATATTTCAGACATAAAACCAATATAGAAATTATTTTAGCCTATACTTTAATGGAGCTGTAGATGAATTATTTGCAAATATCAGTCAGCCAGTCAGAAAAATCTTTATGTCCATGAAATGCGCGTGTTCCTAATGTCATTTTCGTCGGCTTGGATCAGACAACACGACGCGACGTCGGCTGACTGCAAAAATAATGGTTTGCCGATGAACTGATCTCATCTGTACGGTACAAAGTAGCCAAAAGCCCACATCGACATGTTTAAGTTTTCGACGGCAGCCAAACGTCGCTGGAGACGGCCGAACGGTGTTGATATGATCCCCGAATGCAAGTGAACAGCCTTCGTGCAAAGATTATAGAAACCAGCCGTCTCGACAGCCGTTCTGGGGAATCAACTACCGAATGCAAGTGAACAGCCTTCGTGCCGGCCTTTCGAAGGAGTCTACTGCCAAACGCTTGTGAATAGCCGTCGCAACTGCTGATTAGCATCAAGCCGAGTAACTTGGCTTAAGCCAGTTCCGCCTTGCATGTGGGGACTTTCTTATGCTGATAAAAGAATAGACAAGTACCTGAGTGAATAGAATACAAAAGAAAATAGTAATTATATTGGAATTGATTATATCAGAATATAAAAACTCTTTTAATATAGTTTGAATATGGTCTCAAGTTAGTGGTTTGATGTTGGTGTCTTTAGTATATAGTACTCACTTACAATCTGTTTAACTGTTACTTCAATCATCACAAAAAATTTTGCAAATATTAATTCAAATCTAAGCAAATACTAGTTAGTAAGTATAATAATAGCCAAGTCTAAATACCGTGAAGCGGCGACACTATAGGGGGATAGTTACCATGCCGGAGTCGTTATAGAAAATAGAGGGAAAAAGGAGATAAGCAGCACCCTCTCCTTGATTATAAAATAAATTATAAATTATATAATAAATATGCAAACTCTGAGCCAATCTACAACAGAGACCTATATTCGGTTGTGGATATTAGATCAGCTGTTTAAAATGAATGAATGAATGAAAAGGACTAACAGTTATAAATACGTTCACATTGGAAATATCACATTCATAAAGGGTTTGACTGTAGAGAAAATTGCAGCCATAATAATCAAATAAAATAAACAGAGCTGAATAACAAATCAGACAAACAAAGCCACTGTAAAAGCTAATCTTCAAACATAAAGCCTCGCTGTCCATTATACTGGTAAATTACATAAAACTACCCCTTTCATATCGATTGTCGATTACACCTAACATATTTCTTGTTATCTTTATCTTTTCTGTGTGTTTTTATTGTTTATTTTGTAAGCTTTGATCAACGTTTTATTGAATATTTATTTTAAATTAGTATGAAAATTCTTTTTTAGTTATAAAAATAGACATGTTAACATGTCCACGGTACCGTAGGGGTAATTAAGTAATAAGTATTTCCTATGTGCCAATTTTTATTATTCTCTATAATAAATTCAAAGACTGCACTTAATGCTGCTGTGTTTATTGTTTATTTTCATATTTCTTCTATATATAGTGCGTGTAGAGAACAGGCGACCCTCTTTACAGGAAACGAGGCATTCCATCTTAGTCATCAGTGTGACAACGCATCTGCATATTCATCCTTAATCGAGTTTAAATTTAGATGTTTGCGGGCCATAACATTCACCTACCATAGGCTGTGTGATCGTTTGTCACTCTTATTCTAAAATTAAAAACTTAACACTTTCTATTTTAAAACATACTTAGTACTATATTACATTATGTGGATAAATATTCACATAACGCATTATACGTAATCGTAGTCAAATACTTAGTCTTTGAGCTTAGTCACTGCCCACCCACTCTTTATTAACCCTTAACCACCTAGCGTCGGTCACAGTGACTCCAGGCGATATATTTTTTCAAATATTTCCGTTATTACACGGGCCACGCGCCTGTGACTTTATGTAATTTTTCCCCGCCCTCTCCAGTTTTCGCCCTGCGCTCGACCAAGCAACACGTGCGCGCAATAAAAAAAAATACAGGTAAATATATTTCGCATGCGGTCATGGTGACCGACGTTAGGTTGTTACGTTACTTTTAGTGCTAACATTTTCGTGTTGTTATTTAGGTTTATCATGTCTGAACGTGATCAAAATATCATTAGATGGTTAGAAGAGTTTGAATTAGATTTCGAGGATGAAAGCGACGTGCCGGAATTACCAAATGAAGACTGCAGTGATGTAGAAGATGTACCATTAGACCACGTCATTGATGGTGAGTGTCAATCAGACTCTGAAGTTGATGTTGAAGAGTTAAATGAATATGACGATACAAATGATCTGCCAGTTGATGATGCATCTTCCGATGATGATGTTCCATTGTCAAGATACCGGAACTATTTCGGAAAAAAATCGGTTCCGTTGGTCGTCTCAACCTCCAGTTTCGCGATCAAGGACTCTGCAACACAACATCGTTCAGCAACCTCCAATATTGAAAAGGAACTTCAGAGATGTTTTGAACAGTAATACAACATCATCCATTTGTTTTATTTCACCAAGGCATTTGTTTTTTACTGATGATATGTTAGAAGAAATTGTAAAGCATACTAACGAAAAAATTAGAAAAAAATGTTCTGAAATGTGCCCAGTATGTGCTATTACGTGCTGCTTACATCGCGAAGTGATCGAATCAAAATAGAGAAAATGCTATAGCTATTATATTTATATGTTTAGAGCTCTTAGTCTTTACTAATTTTATTTTAAGCTTTCTCTCAATTTGCGTCTAGTTTCGATTTTCACTAATAACGATTTCATTAAGTTGCGTACGTTACGGTGCGTTGAGAAACTAGTAAATGCACTCACGTTTCCACGTAAATTTGACACTTTATGGACTTAAAGCGCTTTAAACGGAATTGTTTCCACGAAAATTGAACGGTCATATCCCGTAAGTTATATAAGGCTCCACCGGGAAACATGTTCACGTTCGGAAAAAGCAATGTAGTTTGTGAATATGTCATTGAATTACAAATATAGTTACGGTTTCTCGTCAAATTAATTTAGCAAAGATCCTTTTGAGCCAAATATTTCTGAAATGATTATTGTGCAATCAATTGGATGCTGTTATATTTTCTAATCTTTCGCTCGTCTAACTATTACTACACACGCGCTGTTGGATGTGCTCGCTTTGTAATTATTTACCGTGTAAGTACGGAGAAAGAACATCCACTCACCAATATCATCCCGTGGCTGCCGCAAGAGGCGACAGAGATAAACAAATCAGGAGATAAGCAGTAGCGTCTTCCTAAAAAAACTGCGGTTTCCAATCCGCTTGCCAGGCGTGGCAACTGTGGCAAACATCTCACCTATTAGACAATCTTTAGGGGAGGCCTACGTTCAGCAGTGGACTTTAGTAGGTGACGGTAACGGACTTTGTAATTATTGTTATTTAATGTATTATTATTGTGTAAATATATCATAAATTATCTTAATATATATAATTTACGTGTCACGTTGTTTGTCCGCGATGACTCCCAAAATACTTAACCGATTTTAATTAAATTTGCACACCGTGTGCAGTTTGGTCCAACTTGAGAGATAGGATAGTTTTCTTGCGAATTTAGGAATTTATAATAGGCCATGACAAAGGATCGTTGAAAAGGGCAGCACAACGTCTGCCTGGCAAGCTAGTTATAATATAATTCTTGTGTAAGGTTTTATTCAAACGGTGGTTGTCATTCAAGCAATCGACCAGTGTGTGTTGCTAGTAATTAGTTATGATATTGAGACTTGGTAATTCACTTTGGGCTGCAGAAGGCAAGTCAAAGTCTGTGAGGAGGACTATGTTCGTAGTTATTCTACATCACAATACGTAGTAATATGCAGTACGCGTATGCGTACGTGTATATGCAGTAAAATCGTAGTTAATGCCTCAGTACAACGGAATAGTATAAATAAAGTGGAAATTGTCGGTCACTTAGATAAAAAATCTATGCGGATGAAGGTTTTTCACCGGTTATTCAGTGTAGGATAATCCCGCCCAATCGACGCAGGGACAACCAAAATACGATTTATAACAGTCTCTCTCTGTGTCAGTGTTCGTATTATTCCTTTAATTTATCTTTATTTCACCTATGAGTCAAGATTTTCTTAAACATTTTTTATGATTCACATACTTCAATATTCACTCACTATTTATGGTCTTCTTAAAAATAAATATTAAACAGATTTTCCAGTAAAATTAATGCCCGACTAGGTTGACTCGCAATAAACATGACAAACCATATCTTAACGTCGATTCAATGGTACTATTTGGTATTTTCGTCTTAAGTAAATGTGAGGATGTTAACTATACACTAAAATTACAACTATTTGTTGCCAAAACAAATAAATGAAATAAACGCTTATCTAAAATGAGTTTATATTTATAATTTGAAACACATCCTGCAATTAAAATATTCTTAAATTATTATTGACAATATTTTTTTCTTATTAAAAATTATTTTCAACAAATCTTAACGACTTAGAATACGTAACACATGTGCTAATTTTAAATTTTCTTGTTTTCAGCATTGAGTTATTTCATTTCGGCTTAAACAACACAATAAATAAGGCTTGGGCACAGAATAAATAATAGTACCTTGGGGTAACTCACAGCGACCTTGGCTTGTATGTCGGACCCTAATTCAACGCTACACAGTTTATATACACCAGTGGTCGTGTCTGTTTGTGTCTGTAATTAACTAAATGTCGACTTACCTAATACTGGAATCAGCTTCAGTTATATGTATATAGTTTCTTTCAAATAGATACTGTTTTCCTTAATATACAACTTTTTTTAAATTTCCGATTAGAAGGATCAAAAAACTATTGTTGTTTTATTACAGTCAACTATTATCAAATATTTCTTTGCAAAGAACAAATGACTTTAAAATTAATAAAATCCAACTGAGACAGTTGGAGTAAAATTTGTATAAATGTTATTTAACTTTTTAATATCTAGTTTTATCTTTATGATCACACTCAGCTATTGCAAATCATCCGATATCAGGTCATAACTATGCACTCTGTATTCACAGATGGAATTTGACCGATTCGTGACCTCACATACGATGTCTGAATTATGCAACTGGTTTGCAAGTGCAATAGGCACTTTACCGAGTAGTTCATACGTCATAAAAATTATAGGAAGCTGTAGAAATCTGCAGTATTTCATCCGTCCGTCCATTACAGCCTATAAACTGTAATGTAGATTACCTTACAGGAGGTATGTTTGCCAGAGTTGCCACGCTTGGCAGGCGGGTTGGCAACCGCAGATATTTTTTAATTTTGCCTTTTTGTTAGGACGTGGCTGCTCATCTCTTGGTTTGTTTCCATCTGACGCCTCGTAAGACAACAACGAGAAAGTAATTCGGGTTAGGGAATATTCTTGCACCGCCACTAAACGGTTGGAATTTGATTAACACGAATATTTTTGTATTTAATATTAAAATATTTTTTTAAATGTCAACGATTATTTGTGATATTTACACAAGCACGTTAAAGTAAAGTAAAGTAACGTATTCCTTGTGTCATACAAAGATCTATTTTATTGGGGAATTTTTTGGTTGATTCAACTTGCACATTGAGATACTGAATTATTGCTGTGGATAATATAAATCAAAAATAAATAAAAATAGAATATTCTTTCCGTGACCGTTACCGTTACAGCATACCCGTTCACTGGGCTACGGATCTAATTAGATCATACAATACCTACGTTACGTCGGCTCTGGTACGGGTCGAATTAGATCAGGTCGGATCAGAAGTACTGCCTTATGAAAAAACTATTTTTTCCTTTAAAACAAAATCAAAGCCAATATGCAATAGATAATAGTATCAAAGACAAAGA
>CAJQZP010000753.1:0-12648 GCA_907164705.1 Parnassius apollo
GATAGTGTGTCCATATAAAATCGGGAATTTGGTTTTTAAATCGTGACAATTACAATAGCTACAAAAAACAGATGTTTTGTAGCCATTGTGATCGCTATTAGTTATACAAGGTTTTTTTGACACAATTCGCAATGTGTTTTATAATTTATTATCAGACATACATCGATCAGGACAGATTTGCTAGTTTAGATACTGCCTATATGGTACATATAAAAACGGAGACACGCCAGGGTATCCCCAGAGAGTGGCTTAATCTCTTTAAAGTATCAAGTCATAACAATTAACCAATGAAATAGCAGGTTCAAACAAATGAGCGTTCCATAGAACTTAATGAAAACATAAAATTAAAAATAGCAACGGCGCGACGTCTCATTAACTTCTTCTGACGAGAATTTAACCGTTGCAGCGTTAATGAATGGTTTCGACTTAGAAGAAGGAATAAAACGTCGCAATTAAAATGGATGTGGTAAGCCAGTGTTCATTTTTACCGTTATGTCAACAAATCAAGCATTTTAAATAAATAAATACACTGTGCGGCGTACGTGAGGCTAATATGGTTATCCGGGTAATATGATCACTTGCTTGTAACTCAAAAACTACAGACTTATTTGCATAAGTGATTCAGTGACACGATAGACCATCATCAGTCAATCAAATAATAAAAGGTCAAAGGGGCGCTGCTTTAACAATGTCATTTTAACAGTGGACATTATTGTAAATTTATTTTATTATTATTCATTTTAATAAATACATCTAATTTTTTAATGCCCAAGGACATAAAGTTTTCGAGGTGTTCCTTATTATTGTTAAAGCTTGTTTGATATTTTATTCTTAATAAATTAGCTATAGAATATAACTTTGTGTTTTTTTTCTGTACCCTTTCCAGTTTTGGTTTTTGTTTTAGTGTTATAAGGTGAACAAGCTTAAGATGACCATATTACCCTCACGTCTTGGTTGCAGTGAGAGAATTCATAATCATCCATTTTACTCCTTGCTCGAAAACGTGACAAAAAACCTAATAAGACTGGTTCAAGAGGAGATTGGTACGTGAATTTTTATTTTAAAGAGATCAATGTTGGTTAATATGGTCAATGTTATCATAATATATCATTTATTTACCATATATGGTGTGTACGTGCGTGTATGCGTGTGAGTGCGCTTGCGCGAGCGTGTGTGCGTGTGTATATATATGTATGTATGTGTGTGTCTTTGTGTCTGAGTGAGTGCGCGCGTGCGTGTGTGCATACGTGCGCGTGCGCGTCGACCGTGGAAGGACCACACCCTCACTTTGCTTCGCTTTCCGTACAGCATACTGTGATATCGATGCCCAAGGAATATAAATACCCAAGGACATGGAAGCACAAGTGGAAGGGTCACGCTCTCACAGAATACCAGCGTAAAATAGTAGCTAAATGCTGCTGTGTTTTGTATGGTGAGTGTAGAGAACCGGAGACCCTTTTTACTTTTCACTTTTCTTAGTCCTCACGGGTGACAATGCATCTGCATTTTAATTCGTAATCGAGGATAGATGTAGATGTCTATGGGCCACAGTAACCACTTACAATCAGGTGGACTGTGTGCTCGTTTGTCACCCGATACTATAAAAAAAGATATCACATCCATGTCTTCAATAACTTTCGTACGTCGCTGGCCCTCATCAAGAAAATCTCATTGCGCCTGCAAGCAGCAACAGCAAACATCAGACATAATCAGCGTTTAATCCAAAAATATTAGGCAAATAAATTTTGGAATGAACTCCGTTCGTATAATCTATTTTCATAAGAAAACTGTTGAAGAAAAATGTTATTAATACATAAGTTTTGCTTATATTTTTTTTAGGAGAGGGTGCAACGAGCGTGCGGCTCAACTGATGGAAAGTGACTGCCGCCGCTCATGAACAACTGCAACACCAGGGGAATAGCAGGTGCGTTACCGGCCTTTAAAAAAAGTAAGCTCTTTTATTGAAGGTCCATAAGTCGTATCAGTCCGGAAAAAATACCAGTGGTAAAAGATTCCACAGAGGAGTCGTACGAGGAAGAAAACTCCTAATAAAACGTACAGTGGTGGACCACTATCCAGATGGTGAGGATGGTATCGTGAGTTTTGTCGCGATGTGTGTTCGTGAAATTTGGCGGCTGGAATTAATCCGAACAATTCCTCCAAGGACCCTCCGTGGTAAATGCGATGAAAAATGCAAAAACGCCAAAGTATCGAAACTATCGGAGAGGACTCGGTCATCGACGATTCGAGCCGCTCTGCGCTGAAATGGAAGGAATTGGCACTAGGAAGCTCCGGATGGGAACAGTATTCCATGTGTGACTGAAACTGCGCCTTGTGAAGTTGCAGGCGGTGTGCCGGCATAAAATACTGTCCAGCTCAGCTGATGACCACGAAACTGCACATCCCTCGATATGTCGACGCCGAGGATTCCGATACTGACAAAGGGGTTCTTTTAAGCGGTAAACGCGCAAACTTGTGTCAACTGAGGATTGAAACGGACTAGATTTAGTCACCCCCAATCCTAGACTTTGTTCAGCAACGACTCGAATTATTTTTTCGTTTTCATGTCGTGTCGACGTTTTCCCGATAAATATTGGCACGGCCGGTGTATAAGGCATCACCAGTGCTGTCGCTTGCATAGCAATGAATGTTACCAGTTTTTAACATATCATTGATATGCAGAAGAAACAGCGTTGTTGATAGCTGCAGCCTTGTGGAACACCAGCATTAATAGGCTTACAATCGGAGCATGAACCATCTAAGAGTATCTACTAATCTTGATGCTTCCATAAGACAGAATAACAGAATTACAGATTTATTAATTATAAATTATAGTGTAGAGTAATTTTCAGGTTTGGACGTAATACCTCGTAGCAATACCTCGAGGATTTAAAAAAAATACTCGTGTATTAAATTATTCATTCGTTCATTCATTACAGCCCATTAAAGTCTAACTACAGCTGAAAATAGGGGGAATATTATCAAAAATGAGGGCAAATAATTTTCCGTTCACCAGATGTCGGTAATTAGGATTGAGATAAAGTTTTTTTTGTTACACAATGTTATATAATTGAGAAGTTGAGTTTTTTGGTTTTAGGAGTATATTTAAATATACACTATACAATTATTCGGTGGTTTAGTTCATAATTATTATCACATTTTTTAACAACTTTATTAATTTTTATACTTTTAGGAACATCTAACCTAATGAACTAATGCATTTATCTCACGCTGCCGCGATGTTGCCCTGTCTGTCCACACACTGCTCCACTCGCGCAATTAGTCGGGATGCTCCGCAACAGGTCGCTCGCGTTTGAAACACAATCTATGTTGAAACGTTTGCAGCGTGCGAGCTACGCATATTTATTATAGGTAGCTAATTATATTAATAGCATAAAAATATATGTTGTGGTCGTCAAGATAGCTTTTTATCTGTATGTTATTTACTAATATAATAATATCGCTAAATAATGATGACAGATACACTATTTATAGTTTTAAATGACACGTGACGTGCTTTCGTAACGAGCGCTTGATATGGAGTGCGTTTACCCGATTGTGTGGTCAGCCACGCGCGCTCTTGTTGCCAGTCGTTTGACTCGCGACCAAAAACCGACAAAACAGGGAGCGATGGGCATGACGAGGAGCATGACGTGCGGCACGACGAGTATTTTGGCCGCACTACGTCTTTAGCTTACTTCCCATACCACTCAATAAGTTTGTGGCCAGGGGGTAGCAAATTAACTTCCCCCCCCCATGCAATCTATAGACTACACATTTGTGCCACAACTATATACCTGTAGCATTGCCTTTTCACATATTTTAACATATAGCTACAGAATGGCTCTATTATCGTTTTTCTTATACCAAAAAGCCTACAGTACTTGGGAAGCAACAAGTTGTTATTTTTTAATATCAAATTATTAATCTTTATCAAAGGCTTCATTCTAAAAATTAGTTCAGAACAAAATTTGCAGAAAAACCTCAACTATTTTCCAACATTACTTCAAGTATGTCGAGAAGTTGTGTACCTCTAACTCCGTCTTGATTGGATCATAATTTTCATCTCCGACAGATTATCTCTTTTTTATTGAATGAGAGTGACTAACGAGCACATAGTCTACTTGATCGTAAGTTGATGCTGTGGCCCATAGACTTCTTCACTTCAGAGATCCACTATCACCTCAGAGATCCACTATCACCTCAGAGAACTAAGATGGGATGCCTCGTTTCCAGTGAAAAAAATCCCCGGTTTTTTACTAATCCGAGAGCTGGTAGAAATTTTTGGTAGGATACTGTCCTGCTCCTCCTAATACTCAACAAACCCGTATCTGGGGAGTAGCGGGGCTTAATAAACACTCATATTTTTAAAGATACGATTTTTTTGCACAAAATATCATTGAGATGTGATCCTTTTTACCCGCGGCTTCGCTCGCGTGGGCTTCCGTTGAGGAACATTTTTAATACTACTCCATACCAAAATCAACAAAGTTGGATCCCTTGTAGAGTCGCCTCGTTGTCACGCTTGTTAGTCAAGTGATATCTTTTGAATTCTCAGAGATTATTAGACGCAGATTTTTTAAAATTGCATTAATATCATACGTCTAGCAACCCCTGTCACTTTTTATATTTGTCATGACTTTCGAGGTATCTTTCATACGGGTAAATTATTTTTGATTCAAAGTTACGTTATTTACTTTTTACTCTTTACATTTATTCATAAATTAAGGTAATTTAATTTTGACCAAAGAATATCAAATTTCGTTGTCTTCTATTTATGTACGTCAGAGTGTTTATTTGTGATATTTGTTTTATATCCTTGGCCTAGTGAATATTGATTGGCACTATAAAATAGTTGTTTATGTAATGTTTAAATAATACACCGTGCGTTCGCTAAGACGTTTAATTCCCGACTGCCGCCGCACGGACAATCTCGAGCTAGCTACCTAAATCTATATACATACATTACACTCCTCTACACTAAATTCATACTTATGACTATAATAACATACAATATTTATCCTAAGTCAACCATAACAATAATACTTAAACTAATACATAACTAATAACTATCTTAAACCAATCCTAACAATGATACTTAACTAATTTTAATATAAGTAGTACTTAAATAACCTTTACTTAAACTATGTCTTACCCCTAATGGTACCACATATTATACTTTAAAACAACAATTACTTACACTACTCCTTATAACTAGGTTTATTCAATCTACATTTCCTTATAGGGCGAGCTCGGGGTGTAGCAACAAGGGGCATAGAGAACTGCCGTTCCGGTGACTCCGGAATAGCCCCCTCTAGATTAGACTGATCTACTCCTGGTCTGACTTCCATTGGGGGACGAGCTAGTCGCCTCCGTCGGCTCCTCCGACCTGCGGGCTACTACTACCTATCGGCAAATGAACCTCTTGAGAATCTCTGGTGGACTGTTGATCCAAATTGGGCGTAGTAGAAGCTGATCGATATGCCTATGTATAATTTCTCCGTCTTTACCTTTTACTTTAAAATTACTAGAGCCCAGAACATCTACAATGCGACCCGGAATCCATTTTTACCCCTTTAAGTATTGCCTATACCATACTTCTTCCTCTTTGCCGAAATTCCTACTCATTCCTGCAGCCGCGTCCTGCTGGCGTCGCTGAGCTTGATGCACTTGACATTCCCTATCAGGTTTGATGACATCTAATCGTAAATCTACGGATTCGCCTACCAATATTAAAATAAGCATTGCTGGGGACTCACCCGTTGTTGCGTGTTCGACATTTCTATAATACATTAAAAATGCCCACAACGCCCTATCTATATTTTGATTATTTTGCAACGCCTTTTTTTATTACTCGTTTTAATGTTCTTACCGCGTTTTCCGCCACCATTCGAGGAAGGGTGATAGGGTGCCGTAAAAACATGCTCTATGCCGTTGTACTTGTTAAAATATTCGAACTCTTTCGACGTGAACTGTGCTCCATTGTCCGTTACTATTTGTCGAGGTAAGCCGAATCTACTAAATAATTCATTTAAGCGGGCAATTAAACAGTTGGCAGAGATACTCGTCATTTTATGAACCTCAATCCATTTCGACATGGCGTCAACTACTACCAAATATATTTTTCCCGCGATGGGACCCATGAAATCCAAATGAAGCCGACTCCAAGGCCGTGCGGGCCAGGGCCACATTCGCGGCGTGTTCCGCGCCGGCGCATCTGCTGCGCCGCGCAGGTTATACACTCACGGCACGCTCGCTCCACCGCCTCATCCATGCCGGCCCACCATATATAGCTTCGAGCCATCGCTTTGGATTTCACTATTCCCATATGAGGTTCATGAATCATAGCCAATATTTTGTCCCTGCAATTTTCAGGTACTACTAACCTATGGGCCCACATTATACAGCCCAGCTCCTCGTATAATTCTTTGTGTCTATTCCAATAAGGTTGAAGATTCGTAATTTCGCAGTGTGATCTCCAGAGCCTTTAAATGTTCGTCTTTGGTTTTCCCTCGATGATGACGTCATCTAAAAATATTTCTACATTAGATATCCCCTGAAGTACATTACACATTATACGTTGAAATTTTCCCGGGCTCGACGACAAGCCACAGACCAATCTGTTATATCTATACAAGCCCCTGTGTGTGTTTATGACTGTATATTTTTTTGTATCATCTAACTCGATCTGGTTGTATGCTTGTGATAAATCTATTTTGGAATAATAGCATGCCCTGCTCAATTTTACCAAAAGTTCATCAATTCGTGGTAAGGGATGTCGATCAATCTGCAATACCGGATTAAGGGTTGCTTTATAGTCAGCACAAATTCTCAAGGAGCCATCCGCTTTATTTACCGGAACAATCGGTGAGGCCCAGTCGGAGCAGTCGGCGGACTCGATGATGCCGTCCCGCAGCATGGCGTCGAGCTGCGCGTTGACGCGCTCGCGCAGTGCGTAGGGCACCGGCCGTGCGCGGTGGAACACCGGCGCCGGCCCGTCCCGCACCCGCAACGTCGCAACGCCACCCGTGAACCGCCCCAGCCCGCCGCTAAATACTTCCTTATACCTAGAAAATATTTTTTTATTTCATTTGACATAGACCCTTTCTCAGTCGATAAATGATGACAATTATTATTAAATGCGGGAATTTTTATGCCTAATTCCGTTAACCATTGTCTGCCGAGTAATGATGCCCCCCTCGATAACAAATAATCTAATAGTTTGGTTCGGCCCGCTTAGCGGACGACTGGCTTAATTATACGGGTTTATTCTGGAGCCATCATAACACTTTAACGCTATTTGACTATTTTTAATTGGATGATTGATGGTTAAAATACGTCTCATAGGTTTGCCTATTATAATACATGACACAGCCGCACCCGTGTCCACTTCCATTTTAATTGTTTTATTGTCAATTATTACGGGTAAACTCACCGGTTGGTAGTCGTTTAGGCATAGATGGTGGAAGTCTGCCTCCGGTACTTCTTCGTTTTCGACTGCTCCTTCCGCCACGCCATAGTGTAATGGGGCCGCCGTTTGTTTTATCCGTGTCTTACCGGCTGCGTCTGGGCACACGCGTCGCAGATGGCCCGGGAGCCTGCACATGCTGCATATATATATAGTCCCGGAAACGACAGTTCGAATATTCATGATCCGTCGCTCCGCAGCCTCCGCAATTGAACTGACGACCTCCAGCACCAATACCTAGTACAACTCATCTCTAATGATAATGCTATCCGTGTACCTCATCCGAAAAGTATATAATATATATATATATATATATATATATATATATATATATATATATATATATATATATATATATATATATATATATATATATATATATATATATTGTCAATCATGCATGATTCATTCGTTTGAGCTGGTACACTTAAAAGTATTGACGGTTCATTCATTTGTTTTTGAATGTACCAGTACAACCAATCACAAACAATTGATTTACCGGTAACGGTACCTTTTTAACCCGCGATTTGTTTGAATTGTGAATGAACCTCAAACATATATAATATCTGAATAAACAGGCGAATCTAATTGACAATGCAGACTTCAGAGTATCAGGAGTATTTATTAAGGGTTTTTTATTATAAGATTGCTACCTAAATTAAAAATTATTTTTTGTTTTATTATATTTATCTGTAACATCTATGAGTTAAAATTTCGTAGTTTAATAAAAATAAGAAAAAGATTTCATGATAAATGAAAAAAATTTATTACATATATGATAAGTTCAGATTTTTGTATTTATGTCATATATCAATTATACTTACCACCTTGAAAGTCAATAAGTTTTAGTTCGATAAAATGACTTTATTACCTATATTATGTAATAGATGGCCCTATTACTAATCTGAAATTGAAAATTTTCGGTTCCCAATTATAGATCTCACAGACTTACAGAGTACTGGAGCCTGAAAAGATCCATTTGAATGATCGATCCGAATGTACCAGTACGCGTGACGAAATGTACTAGAATGATACGGTCGCTAGAAATGAATGATTGACATATGTCTAATATAATACAATACGACCCACCGCTAAATCGGAGGGCCCCAAAAATATAAGTAACTATACATCAAATTGCTATGTTCAATCATATTAACCAAAACATATAAGTTATAGCATTTGTGAAGACACTGTTATATCGCGTTTTATAAAAACTAGTAGCGACATCTATTAAAAACCTTAAAAGCTGATTGCACCATTGGTTATTTGTACGGCCTGAAGATGATAAAGATAATATAGCAGTTATTCCTTAAAAAAGATGTATTTTTATTTGTACTCGGTATAAGTTTTTTAACAGATAAATAATAATCGATATTGTCAGGTTAAAGGGCGCCTTATTAATTCAACTGAGGGCTCTCACTAAAGTTTTAGATTTAAACTCATATATTGCATTATAATATAATTAAAAGTTTTGTGTAAAATTCATTGTCATAAGTATAATACTTATCACATAATTGAATAAGTATTATAATTGTCTTAGTATCATCCATGACAGGGTTTCCCAATTTTATTCAGATGTCGGCGTCACTCTTACCCATACCGCAGAATAAATAATAGTACCTACTACCTGTGTGTAAGAGGGTATTACCAATCCAGATGGACTGTTAGCAGAAAAGAAACATTAGTCTCTGCACTGTCATGTGTAAAGATCTAATGATAGTAGAAATGGCCTAACCATTTCTACTATCATTAGATCTTGTCTTGACATCACAGAGTTTCTGGGCTCATAATTGGCTTTAGTCCCTGAGCTACCGCGGTGTCAATTGTAAACCGGTTGTATTTACTTTTTCTTTATTTAAATAGGTTTTACATACATGGTTTGACGGCTTAGACATGAGTTGCAGCGCTATGGGCCGCAGGATCGAATCCCGCAAGAATCAAGTGTTTGTATGTCTTATGAATAATTCTTCCGGGTCTGAATGTTTGTCCTTGTGCTATATATGTTTGTAAACTGCCTTCAAGAAACAGGAGAGGAGGTTCAAGGGGAACCCGTGATATGGGATCCTAGAATTTGGTTTTAAATACATATTTATAAAATTGGTTAAATTATATATATATATATATATATATATATATATATATATATATATAAGAGCCGTGGTAGCTCAGATGGTTAGCGCTCGCTGTAAATTTCACAGTACGCGAGGAAACCGGGTTCGATCCCCGCCGGCACCAATGAAATTGTTAATTGCAATTTTAAGTGCTGATTTGAAGTGAGGAAACCTGCATGTCTGAAGAATAAGAAAAAAAATACTGCGAAGACATGTGAAGTTCGCCAACATGCATTGGGGCAACGCGGCGGACAATTCCTTGCCCTAAAACCCTCTCAGAAATGAGGGAAGGCCTGTGCCCAGCAGTGGGAAGTATATAGGCTGTAACTTTACTTTTTACTTTTATATATATACATTTGTATTTGTGTAATAATAAACGTTTTATTTGTACACTGAAATGTAACAGTCAAATTATATAATATTTTTTTTATTAACATATTTAGACAAAATAAACAAAGTTGTCACCTGTCATCTTTACTTTTTATTATTTATTAGAAAGATGCTACTGCTCATCTGATTTGTTTCCCTCTGCTGCTGATTCACCACGTGCTCGCCAGTAAAAGAAATAATCGTGACGAAATTGTGTCTGAGAAATATGACTCTTGGACATAGTTAGTTCACCAGCAAAAACTGGAGTGGGTGATAAACGAGCGCAAAGTCCACCTGATGGTAAGTTGACGCCGTCGCCCGTAGACATCTTCATATTTCCTCGAATAAGAATCAAAATGCAGATGCGTTGTCAATCCTTAGGACTAAGATGGAATGCTCCGACTCCAATGAAAAGTATATCCGGTTCTCCATACTCACCATACAAAACACAACAGCATTGAGCTGCTTTTTTACACTGGTATTTTGTGATCCTGGTCGTACCCCGGTCGAGCCGACCCTTTCGTGCTACAACCATGATACAGCTGCAGCGCGGCTCTACCACGTTATGAAAAGCTGCCACAAAACAAGTATTTTTAACAAAAATGTTTAAACTGCGTGAATAACTAATAATGCAACGCATCTCGTATTTTTTAAAGCAAAGTCATAACCACCTGACGCGGTAGTTAGTGAAAATAGGCTGTGTATAATTAATAAATAATAGCCACAAACGGCTATAAGCCCGTCACTTTTTTAATTAAAACTAGTCTCTATGCACATATGTTAGGTAAATTAATAGGTGGAGATGTTTTTTTCTATACAGCCCATCTGGTAGGTGTCCATACCATCCAGGTGGTATCTCATTCCTAATGCTGCTAAGAAGCATCTTTGTAGTTATGTCATTGCGCCACAAAGATGTAAACCAGTCGAATCCGAGGGGAAATCAAGCTATCAATGTTGTTTTTAATAGAATGAGAAATACAAACGAGCACGCAAACCACCTGATGATAAATGAACGATGTGGCCATAGACATCTACATCTATCTTCGAATAAGAATCAAAATACAGGTGCGCTTTCACGTCTGAGGATATTGATCTTTACACAATAATCCACATCGAAAGCATGCGCAGGCAAGGCTAGCGGTTGTAAATTCATCCCAACGGACATTGTTTACACTCGTGCTCATCACACTCAACTTCTTTCACCAACTGAACAGACATGTTGGTCTCCTCACCATGTTTTCAATTTACCATCAACCACTTGGTAAATTATATGACAAACGATTACGGAAGAAAAACCTAAATGGCCCCCGAAATCACTTTTGAAAATTGTAACAAAATATCGGGGTCGTTTGAGATCACTTGGCAAGAAAAGGAGTTGGTGGATAAGCATCCGCTTTTCTGTTTCTGTTTTTGTACAAATTTTAATGAGAAATTTTTCGCAAGGCTTTTTCAGCTACTTCCTGCAAATTAACCTCCACCTTAGATATATCAGCTGCAATTAACACTAGCCAAGCGTGTGGTTCCTTGACACCATTTGCCGAATGCCTCACACGACCGCCTTGTACGAGCCTGTAGTAGTAACATCAGAAATAATAGCACAGCACAGCTGGCGCGGCGAAGTATTGACACAATATTAAGCCTTTATCTATGAAATTATCTTTTTTCGTGATATAATTAAATCAATAATATAATTAAATAAGTATCGAAAATATTTGCCTTAACTATTAACTATTTTTTGTCATTTTATGGCTACAAATAAAAATAAAATATACGATATAAAAAAAGAAACGTTCTATATACAATTTCAAACTCAATCCAAATTCAAGTTAAATCAAAATTCAAATGTACCTATTTATTTTTGAATACATGTGATGAGATAGAATAGATCTTTAAAATATAAAAGCGGTCTAAGCGCGACCCGAAAGGTCCCCACCACTATTTCCAATGAAAAGAATAAAAGAATGTCATATGTATATATTTTATATAGTTTTTAATTCGGAAAGAATGTATATATTTTACACAATTTTTAATTCGGCACTGGATGAATGTGAAAGAAGCAAGAGAAAGAAAGTGTCAGGATCGTACCAAATGAAAGACCATAGTTTCTTCCTCCAAAAGCAGTGCTTGCTGTGTTCCGTTTTGAAGGGCTATTAGAGCTAATATGATTAGTGTATGAGGCAATAGCCATCTCAGTGCTCACGGGTGACACCGCGTTTATAGCTTTTTAAGTCACTTCAACACTTGCAATCAGGTGGACTGTAAGTTCGTTTGCCATTTCAGTTTATAAAAAAATTACTAATTATAATAATTCGGTGTCACTCATATAAATTGTTTGTATCCTAAACGTGACGTTAAAAATTTCCCGCATAAAGCCGCGAGTCTCCAGAAGCCTTTCATTATTTGTCTTTTCAATCCTTCTCTTAATTAATGTCACTTTATCTCCGCTGCTGACTATGAGATAAAATTTTTCGTGTAATTGAATATGCTTTGTTTATGGTGCAAGCTTAAATAAGCTTAAGCGTTTTATATTGAATTTCAGTAAATTTACTTTTTGATAGAGAAATATATAGCGATACTTGGTTTTGTATATTGGTTTAACACTTTATACAACCAATTCTTCAACTTTTAATAAAACTATTTTTACGGATTTTATCGCGTTTGATATAACTTACTTCACCGTTAAAGCCTAATAAAGTCCAC
>CAJQZP010000754.1:0-13798 GCA_907164705.1 Parnassius apollo
CAAGTAGAAATAACGAGGGAAGCAATATGGTCATATACTGACAGCGCGCGACATGTTATACTCCCGTTCGCTCGGGACCTTAATGGCGGGAAAATTTGTAAGTTAGAAAATTTTTTGCTATATTGCAAATTTTGCTATATTTTCACTTTGAGACAATATTTATGGATAAAACTTACAAGATTTCTTGTTGAATGTATAAACTATCGAATAAAATTATTTTTGGTTGCTAGAAATTGTAATAAAATACATAAATTACCCTGTATAGCATAGTGGTAGTATATACTTCAATTTTAGTGACAAAATTACCACTAATTTGAATTCTACACTTTTGTTTTTGGAGAAATTTATATGAAAATGTTTGGAAATATATATATTTTTATGTTTTATATGTTTCCATTCGTTACTCATACCAAAATATTAAAATATTAAAAAATTAAAAAAAGAAACAATAATAATATTTTATCTGTGTGACATTTAGAACAATATTTCAAAAATAATTAGTGTATGAATTTGAAATAAATACAACGTCAAGTTATTTGAAATATAAGAAAACTATTTTTACTTACATTTTACACTAAAAATAAATGAAAATTTGAAAAATAACACATTTATGACCCAACCGCCAAAATGGGTCTTCCAGACTTTGAAGTACTTTTGGCAATTTACTTTTCAATTTTTATACCACAAATTATATATCTACGTGTTCACTATATTACAAGGAATATAAAAAAGTATAATACTTTCGTTTTAGTCCAGACACAAATATAAAATTCTATAAAAAAGACGGAGCACCTTCATCAAAACGACACGTGGAACGCCGAAAGTTCAGAGTGATTTCTTTTTTTTTCTAAGAAACATTGCCAGGTTATGGTTTAAAATAAAAGAGCATATCTTTGTCTTTGATATTATTATCTATTGCATATTGTCTTTGGTTTTGTTTTAAAGGAAAAAATAGTTTTTTCATAAGGCAGTACTTCTGATCCGACCTGATCTAATTCGACCCGTACCAGAGCCGACGTACGTTGAGTGTATTAAAGGTATTGCATGATCTGATTAGATCGGTAGTCGAGTCAATGGGGGGTGCGTATGATGGAGGATGTGACGTAACGCTAAACTCAAAACTCCTTGTGGAATTTGATTTGCTAACATTTATCAGATATTCGCGTTTTTATTAATGCTTGTAAATAATTTGTATTACTTCCGGGATTTTTTTAATGTATTTCAAATTAGATTTTTTCAGATGTTTGTTGTAATCGTTATGTTGGACTTACAATCGCTTCATGTAAAGTAAAGGAAAGTTACAGCCTATATAAGTCCCACTGCTGAGCACAGGCCTCCTCTCATTTCTGAGAGGGTTTTAGGGCTAAGAAATGTCCGCCGCGCTGCCATAATGGGTGTTGGTGAACTTCAAATGTCTTCGAAATATTTTTTTTCTTATTTCTCAGACATGCAGGTTTCCTCACGATGTTTTCCTTCACCGCCGAGCACGTGGTAAATCAGCACTTAAAATTACAATTAACAATTTCATTTGTGCCGGCGAGGATCGAACCCGGGTTCCTCGCGTTCTGTTATATTTACAGCGAGCGTTAACCATCTGAGCTACCATGGCTCCAATCGCTAAATCGCTTCATGGCAAAGAAGAAAATGACAAACGTCACCCCGTGGGACACCAGCAACGTTGGTAACTACGAAACCATTCAATCACCCTTGGGAGAGATATTAAGTGGTATGCCCAGTAAAATGTCGTAATCGACAGAATTAAATGCTATAACTAAAATGCAGCAAATTAAGTACAGTTAATTTACTGTTCTCCACGCTAATTTTATTTATTGCTGTTTTAGGCTCCATGGAGTTTTGCAAATTAAAACAACACCTCTGCGCATTCATTTTTTAAAACTGTTTTGCAAGCAATTGTAATGAAAGTCTTAGGAAATATAAACTATATTTCTATTTACCTGAAATCCATTCCAACTTTTTTGAATTCAATAAAAATATAATTATTATTTTTATCTTACTTTACTAAAACGTTACGTCCCCACTGGGCTTTTCTTCTGTATCTTAGGGGCGGTTTACACACATCAATTTCACAAGAACAAACATTTCAGACCCGGAACAGTTATTTTGGCCATACACATACCTGGTCCGTGCGACATTCGAATCCGCGGCTCTTAGCGCTGCAACTCATTGCTAAGCCACTGTGCCGTATAGCCGTCAATAAGATATATTAAGAATCAAAAGAAAATAAAATGGAACATCGACCTTAAATGTATTACAACAATAGTCAAGGGTTTTGTGCCATTTCAATGACACTAAGATTAATCACATTTAATTGCAACGACCAAAATGACGTGAAAAATACACCAAGCGTCGATGTATGCACATATTTGTTTGAAACCAGGTCAAACTATGCACATGAATTGAGTTTCAAAGTAACTAAACATGGAACCGAAACGGGCAGTGGATGAGTTCCGCAAATTGTTCCCTTTATTATATGAATTGGTAAAGGTTTACGTTACCCATGGTCGGTATTTAACGGTCCATGTTGAGTTGAGTACTGTGTTTGTGACTGTCTAAAAGCAGTCCAGCTGAGTTGCATGCATCGGTTGACATTTTGGTTATAGTAGAACGTACGTTCGTGTTTGTTTCAGTAATAAGACATGTGCGTGTAATATCGTAAACATGTTTCACTTCGTACGTGTGTACGAAGTGAAACATGTTTACGATATTTCATTCCAGTTTTATTTTATTACACACGCTCCGGTACCACGGCGGTGAAAAGTTACAAGAAATCGTGAAGTTTTTTATTTTTTGTACTATACTCCAATACGCAGAAAAAGAAATTTCTCTTCGATTATTCCATATTATTCAATCATTGTGAGAGTGGTGTTCCCAACAAGTGTCGATAAAGTTGTGTTCGGATAATTAGAATAGATTTTTTAAATATTATATAGATTACAAGAAAACTTATTAAAATTAATTTATGTTTTACTACTGGCTTGTGGAAAAGACATCTGAACTGGGACAGGACTTCCGCATTATACCTGGGAAATAGTTGTAAGGGTGTACACTCTTTGGGTTTTAGTAACTGGTATAAATAGCTGTAATTGCTTTTAGTATTTTCTGAACGTGCAAAACTATTTTTACTAACTGAAATTAATGTTACATTATTTACAATAAATGATTAGCACCGAACAGGTTTAATTTGGCCACTCATATACTAGAAAACTTTTATTTATTATACCATCGCTAATTTAATTACTATTCAGTTTACTAATGACTATTATGCTTCTTTTACAAATCGACATTTAATATGAATGAGGGAAACAAAGAACTAAGCTTTTATATTCTGATACTTATTGAATAAATTACTTGCTGCAGCATAACATTAAACCATTAAAATTGTTCTTTATGCAAAGCCAGACTTAAATGATAGTGTATTTATAACACTGCCAATTTCATTGTAATTTACTTCAGAAATAGTTTGAAGCACGACAATTATTTTAATAAGTATTCATGTAAACAATTTTCCTTAATTTTACAACATGAGAGCTGGAGTGGCATGGTGCTTGATATATTCAATAAATTTCTTTAGTACTCGTGCATTTTGAGTTCGTATACTGTCGTCATCAATTATTTACTATTATAAGATTTTAAGTACACACTATCTTCATTCTCACATGGAACAATACAGCGGGAGCATTCTTAGCTTAAAGTTGAATTGGTTGCACGTGCTCATAAGCTAAAGTAGCAACTCTATCAAGTTGCCCGATAACTTCGGCAATATTTAAAATGTAACAAAAATAATTAATTGTGAGGTTCTCTGTTGTGAATCATTAGCTACTTTTCATCATTATCATTATTACAGCCTTTCACAAGTCCACTGCTGAACGTAGGCCTCCCCCAAGCAATGCCACAAAGCACGGTCCTGAGCCACCTGCATCCATTAACTTTCTGCATGTCTTTACCAGGTCGTCACTCCATCTAGTGGGGGGTCGCCCTACACTACGCCTACGGGTACGAGGCTGCCACTCGAGAACTTTTCTTCCCCATCGGTTATCGGTTCTTCGAGCTATACGGCCGGCCCATTGACACTTCAGCTTACTAATCCGTTGGGTTATTACGGTCACTCTGGTTTAACTGCGGTATCCTCATTTCTGAGTCTATCACGCAGAGAAACTCCGAGCATAGCCCTCTCCATAGCTCGCTGAGTGAGCTTGAGCGACCTCAAACGGCCAGAAGTGAAGGACCACTCAGATCCGTAAGTTATCACTGGCAACACGCACTGGTTGTACACTTTAGTTTTCAGAGATTGAGGTATACCTGACGAGAAGATGTGTCGTAATTTCCCGAACGCTGCCCAGCCGAGTTGAATCCGTCGATTGACCTCTCGGTCGAAGTTGGACTTACCTCAGTCGGACTATTTGTCCCAGGTTAACGTACTCGTCAACAACTTCGAGCATAGTGCTTCCAACAACTACCGGCATAGCTGTGACATGGACATTAAACATGATCTTTGTTTTGTCCATGTTCATCTTAAGACCTATCCATTGGGAGACACTAGTACACTAGGTAATTGAGCATAGTGCTAAGGTCCTCCAGCGATTCTGCCATAAGGACTATATCGTCGGCAAATCCAAGGTGAGTGATGTGCTCGCCATTGATGTTACTACCGTATCCTTTCCAGTCCAGTAGCTTGAAAACGTCTTCCAACGCAGCGGTGAAGGGTTTCGGGGATATAACGTCACCCTGTCTTACCCTCTGCAGTTGGATAGGTTTCGTACTCTGGTTCTGTACTCGGATAGCCATCGTAGCCCTACTGTACAAACACTTCAGCACTTCGATATACCGACAGTCAACTGGCACCGCTGAAGGGACTGTAGCACCGCCCAAATTTCGACGGAATCAAAGGCTTTCTCATAGTCCACATACGCCAGGTAAAGTGGCAGATTGTGCTCTTCGGTCTTCTGTACAATCTGCCGCAGGGTATGTATGTGGTCTATGGTACTGGAAGCCTTTTCGGAAACCGGCTTGTTCGGGAGGTTGGAAGTCGTCGAGTCTGCGTGCGAGACGATTCGTAATGACTCTCAAAAACAGCACGTAGACGCGGCTCAGAAGGGAAATCGGTCTGTAGTTCTTCAAGAGAGCGTTGTCGCCTTTCTTAAAGAACAAGACCACAGCACTTCTGCTCCACGCTTCCGGAGTAGTGCCACCATAGAGGACGGAATTGAAGAGCTCCTGAAGGACTTCAATACAGGTGTTTCACCCGCTTTCAGAAGCTACGCTGTAATTCCATCCTCGCCTAGGGCCCTGCCGTTTTTAAGGTGCTGGAGAGCCATTCTAATTTCGCTCAGACTGATGTCCGGGATATCTTTTTTTTCTTTTTTTTACACTCAGTCTTCAGCTTTGACAGTTGGCTCTTTCTCGCAGACAGATCTCTGGCAAAGACTTTGGAGCCCCTGGTTCCGCTCGATCGCTTCTTTAATATGAGCAGTATTAAAGTTGCGTAAGTTTCGCCGCATGCATTTGGAGATCTGTCTGTTCAGTTGCCTGTATGCTGTCAAATCTGTTGATGATGAAATTATTGCAGCCTCATCTCCCGTCTAACAGCCATGAGATTAAGAGTGTGATTGGAGAGTTTTTGTGTTCTTCTGCGGCGGGTCTTGCCAGAACTTAGCTCCGACCGCATGAACAGTTTTCACGAGCTTGTCATTCATATCGTCCACTACATTGCAATCTTCTAGGCACTGAAAGCGATTACGTAACTCGAGCTGAAAGGTTTCGGGATTCTGAATTAGAGCATGAGGGGGACGGAGCGTTGACTTCATTAGACGAGACTCTCCAACTTAACGTTTAGGGTCAGTGTTCTGTATCCATCCGGTGATCGCTGCCAGTTTTCACCCCTTGCGATCACTGAGACATCACTGAACAGTTGGCGTCTGGTCGTCATAATGAAGTCAATCTCATTTTTTGTCGAACCGTCGGGGCGACCAATCCACTTCTGTGGGGCCGCTTCTGGAAGAAAGAGTTCATCATAAAGAGTCCCTCTTTCTCTATAAAGTCAGCCAGCTGCTGGCCCCTAAGGTTCCGTTGCCCTACTCAATTACCTACTTTAATATAATTTATCTTTCTACGAGTTGAAAAAATAGCTGACCCAAAAATTATTTAATTAATTAATTAATTTGTTAAATCAAAATCAATACGCAACAATAGACTTGGTAATTGAATTTGCGAAAGTTGGGTCAGCATTCTGGAGAGCGATAACACTTTTGGTTTGTAAATTATGGAAGTAAAGTCAGGAAATTTCTATTTAGTTTGCGTTTATATTTTTAAACTCTTTTAAGTAAGTGCTTGACTAATATCTTGCTCATGGTAAGTGGTAATTCAGCCGAAGAAGGTAAAGCGTACTGACTTAACAGGTCTATCCACTCTCGCCTTGAAAATCAGATGCGAGCAACCTATTCGACATTCCTTTGTTGTGCGCATTATCCTGGCATTATATAATGTTAGTACATTTGCTGGCTCTCTGTACTACCTACTACTACCTTTGCACCGGAACTCAGAAGTGTTGTTACTGCTATTTGACAACAGAAATAGGCAAGAGGACGGTACCTACTTAGGCGGACTCCTAGGCAAATAATGAGTCTTATCACCTAGCTAATTATAAAATAAGTTACTAACATTACAAAAATATTGTTTTAATTGTTTTGAAATAATTAATTTACTTTTTTTACTTTCTATACTAAATATTAATTGATATTAATATATTATTTTTTCTATAGTTATTGCAATCTTGATAGCGTATGGGACAATGAATATGTATGTATTAAATAATCAGTAATCAACAATTTAAAACACCATTTGTGATATTCTTAGAGATCAGAAGAACATTTTCAAATAAAATCGATAAGACTATCTTTAATATTAGTATTAAATATTTTCCTTATATGTTATTATTTTGTTGTCACTGCCAGTGTCTTCGATAAAAAATCTGCTCCAGTTAATCAAATAACGAAATAGTTATTTTGGTTTTGCAAACAACACCATTTGACTAAGTGCAAGTTAAGTGCCTTCTTTTTTGTAATTTCATTAAGAATAAGAACCTTTTTTGTACCTGACATGATGAAAAAATTATATCCCTATATCCCGTCCGCACGTCACGCACGCACGCAGCAGATGCAATAGCTGCTCATTGGCCGGCCTCCGTAGTCGGCAGCTGGCTCTCCGACGTCTGCGGCGTTGCATTACCAAATCGTCTCTGATCCGTCTCCTGTTGCTGCGTTGACTTCGGGTACGGAACTCTCCGTGTCGTCCTCAGGTAAAATTGGCATGATTTGATCCCACTTCTGCATTAATTGTGACGCACAACAATATAAATAATATTTACTCACATATTAAAGTGTATTGAAGGAATAAAGATGCTATTTTAATCTAGTACAAGTAATTTTATGAATACAGTTAGTGGAGCACCTTGTAACTTGATTGAAATTTAGCTGTTTTATATTTTTTTTATTTTCTTGAATTTGATATAAGCAATTTATTCTTACACAACTGACAGTGACAATATAAAGTATATTTCAGAACTAATACTTTGTTTTTGATTGCATTTTAGTTATATACCAAAATTACGACGAAAAAATGACGAAAAAAAACTGTACATTGAGTATTTTCGAGAAAAAATAAGTGGCTTTTGCTTAGAAAAACGTAACTGATGACAAAAAGTGACTTTTAGAATGTTTGTCTGTTTGTCTGTGTGTATGGTACGGCTTCACGCCAAAACTACTGGATAAATTGAATTGAAATTCAGCAAAAATGTTCTTTGTAAACCAAGGAAGGCTTTAGGCTACATATTATCACGCCGTATGTTATAGGAGGTAAGCAGTATTGATTTTAAAAGGTTTTTCTTCGTAACTGATTGCACAAAATGACATGTTATTAGTTAAAATAAAAATAAAACTTTAACTCTGGGAACGTAATAATCACGCTATTTTTTGTAAAGGAGCGGGGCAATTGCAAGGAAACAGCTGTTTAACAATATGTCAACGGGGAATTCAGCAGTAAGGTCAGGCGATCGTTTACCGCAATAAATTGTGCAAGTTTAAATCCCATAATATTGTTTTGAAAAATCGTAATTTTCGTTTAATTTTTGTATTTTTATGTGCATTAGGAAATCTGAGAACTTTATATGTCCTATCTAATTGTACGGAGAGTTTCACACCAATATTACTAAACAGATTGACTGGTGGTACAACAAGTTACACTATCATGAAATCAAGTCAAACTTTTACTTCTAAGTTATATCTTACCAAGCACATTTGTTGCAGGTAATTGATTTAAGTATGTAATTCTTAGTTTTGTTCCTTCCTGCTGTTACCATATTTTTAATGCAAAAATAATGTACTTGTCTATTGAATTAACGACAATTTAGTTTTAATTCATAATTTAATTAATTCATTTGGGTAAATAATATGTAGTTTCCGTTTACTAACTAGATTGCGTTGGCGTTGAGTTAGATCGCGCTATGGTTTCGTTCTCAAAAAAGTGATGTTATAGGTGCCGATGGGCCGCTCTCATCCTATAGAAACGGGGTTACCTTTGTTGTCACATCAACCAACACATGGTTGATGTGTTTAATTTTCCTGCGAATAATTATTATTTTTCTACCTACTAGCAATTCTTACGTACTTATTCGATTACTTTTCATTGGTTTGAATATCGTTAATATCGGATTAAGAAGAAATTTTAGCTATGCTTTCACCGATCCGTTGCATTCCGCACCGGATCGGTGCAATATACGATGAAAAGTTTTTTGTTGTATAGGTGTTAAGTTAGGTAACATATAGGCTATAATTTATTTTGAAAATGGAACACCTGATGCAGAACCGCAACAGACCAGCTAAAGTATAAGAGATATAAAAATGGTGTCATGGAAAAAATATTTCACGTGAAGAGTTTTTTCTGCTGTGAGAATAAATTTGAAGATCTGGAACACCTGTAGCGAAATTTCAAAATCCAGCGACATTATAACATATATAGGAATGATCTCTTAGCAAAAGTTGTTTAGTCTGATGGGCATTTCGTGTTGACATACAAAAATGAAAGATCTGGAACGTCTCGAATCGTCTCGTGCACCAAGTTGCTGTTTTGTCCCCGGGCTCTTATAATTCGACAACAGACGTTTTAGATCTTCGATTTTGATGACCCCGTTGTCGTTGGCATAAGCAACTTCATCCGCGTACGAAGTCGCGGGCAGCAGCTAGTACATAATAATGTATTATTTTTTCCTCTAAAATTATAGAAAGGAAGAAGTTTATTCTTTTCTATAATTTACAAAAACAACGATTGCTAGTAATCTATTTACTTTAACACTTTGTTTCAATCAAGTTGATTCGACAAACTTTGGATTAACAACAAAGGAACGAGTTTTCTATTTAATCAAGAAATGGTAGACTAAAAGCTTTCGTAATAAAATTTAGGCAGTTATAATTCCGTAAGATGAATCAGGAGTACTTTATATAAAATATTTACAATTCACCACTTATATTTATATAATTGCTTACAGTTCAGCTTACGGATCTTTTGGGCTATGTCAGTTACTCTGATGCTGCATAGCGGCAATGTGTTCGAAAACCGACGATCAACGAGGAAAAAACGAACCCGAGCTGCAGCCTTGTAATGATAAGCGAAACGCGGGGCGGTTTGTACTAGATGAACTGACAGCCCGGATGGATAATTTATGTAGAAAGTCGATAATACAAGGGGCTCAGAACCATGTATTGGCTTTCCTTGGGGGAGGCCTGGGTATAGCAGTGGACTTGTTGAAGGCTGTAGTGATGATGACGTCACGCTGGTACGCAGAAACGCTATTTTAAAAAGAATTTATACAGACGTTGGTTTAATAAATGCTGATGTTTAGATTATAAAGGTATAGGTGTCCATGCATCAAACTAATCGCTTACAATGTCATTTCATATGCGCATGTGTGTTAATGTCGTCGAAATAGATAAGCGATACAGCTCAATCAACTAAGGTACTTGCCTTGAATTTTTCGCTTCCTACCTTCACCTCACTATAATTTACCCCATCGCAAAACATATTGAGGCACACTGTAAAATTATTTCGTGGTGTATATTAGTATAGACTATTTACAGGTTATAAATGTTGGTTTTCATTCAATATGCGAAAAAAATGTAATATATTCCTAATTAAGATTAGTATTTAATAAAGACGGATGGCACAATAGTTATTCATACCAAACATTTCGAATACCAAGAAGCAATAACTTCCACGATGAAGTCCTGCACCAGTTGGATATCAACTTTACATTTGAAATGTATGCGCATCGATTGATATAATATTTGCATTTAATCTAAACTTGCTTTGATACTGAAAGCTACTCTGGTAAAAGTAAGTTTAAGTAAATACTAATTTTTAAGTTTTTATAGTACCCTTAACCGACGAGCATGTATTCGTAGATATAGGTGGGAATGTAGTAAGAAAAGGTGTATCAGACCGTGCAAATGGAAGTCCGTTATGGTATCTGCTGGGTAAGATGCGTGAGAGTTTATGTACGTATCATCATCAATAACATTACAACCCTTCACAAGTCCACTGCTGAATATAGTTCACTTCCTTCTCCTCCTAAGCTACTTCCTTCCATATCCTAGCAGGTCATTACTCCATCTAGTAGAGGTTTACTCCACACTTCTCTTACCGGTAGGAGATTGCCATTCGAGAACCTTTCTTTTTAAACCTTTTATGTATTTATGTTGTAGAGTAAATACAATATAATTGCAAAACCACATATTCTGTATGTATTTTTGAGTGCTACAAAAAACGTTTTGTAACTGCTTGATTAAGTTCAGAATATTTCGAGGGTTTTATCTGCATTGCACAGGACAAAACCCTCAGTTTCGCCGTAGAGGTCACCTAAGCGTAGCAAGTGGAGGGAGGCAACCGTTTCTTAAAAAGCTCATGAAGAGCTTTGTAGAACCCCCCGTGAAGGTTTTTCTCCTTCCATAAAGTCTCCTGGACGGAAATGCGCTGTACTGCTGGGTCTTGGCATTGCTCGTTGGCTAAATGTAGAGGAGTTATTCCTGTATCACACGAAATGACGTACCTGTAGTATGGATCATCCGATTTCGCCAGGAAATAATTACGGAGGATGCACACTTTGCGACTATGCATGGTGAGAGCACTAAAAAGCCACGCCCACCATGTTTTCGCGGCAAAGACAGCATAATATTATTAACGAAGCAATTCTTACCTGCAACAATTCCCAATAGAGTTACTCAGTCAAACTACAGATCAGTCGCATGTAGAACTGATAAAACATTTACGGAAGACAATAAATTGACTGAGATTAGGATGTAGATCGAAAAGCTACACTGCAGTGCAATGTAGCTGCAACACAAATTAGTCGAGTTTGCACATAATACCAGCGTGAAATAGCAATACGAAAATAGATACAGGTGTATGGACCAAGGCATCCACTTACGAGGTAGACTGTGTGCTTCTAATTTCGTGATTTTTTTAATTAGGGAAAATTGAGTTTACAACCGCCTGATTGTTAGTACTTACTGGACACGTGCTGTTGACACGTTTTTAAATTATTAAGTTTCTGAAATTTACACGAGCTTCCGAGCTTTTTATCTGTTTGCATGACTTTTTAAATTACCTAACGGTATTGGCAATGAATGTTGGTTACAATTGATTTTACATGCATATGTTAACATGAGGTATGTAAATGGGTGTTCTCACGATAATCAAGTTAAGTTCTCAAGTTAATCATGGCTTTGGCTTAATTTTGCGTCACTTAAAATGTAGGCCGCGCTCCGTATTTTCTACTTTATTGGTCCGAGTGTAACACACTGTTTATTCATTTATAGAAATTCTCTTTGATCCAATTAAAAAAGCTTTCTGGTTTATTACTAATCCTACTTGTTTTATTTAAAAATATCTCTATGAAAATGAATTAAGTGAACGAAAAACAAAACATTGCAATCGGTTACAAGTGCGGATTACGTCGGTTCAATTACCTACGGCTCAGTAGCGCAGTGTAAAGAAATTTTATAACATCATTTTATATGTATGTATTAACTTTGTATTTATGTATATTTATATTTACGTGTATGTATGTATATTTATATATTTTTATTATGTTATTATAATGTTTATAAGCTTGGCGGAAAAAATCCAACGTAAGTTTGCCCGATATTTGTTTAAACTCCATATGGGTACTACCATTTCTATATTCGTCGACATTTGTATCGGGCATTGGTAGGTCTCGATTCCTTCCTATCATGTAACGGGAACTTTGTGTAATGTGCATATTATTTTTGTTAACTAACAAAGTAGATAATCTTGCTTCGTGCAGACAATATATCTTTAAGTACCGGTCACAGTATGTGCGAGGCGCTGGTAAACGAAAGCGTAGACTTCTATCCCGTCCGCGTACGTGGCGCTCGCCACAGATAACATTCCCACTTCCAGAGCCGTTAGACTAATAAACTGTTTTCTCTCTCAATCCAGACGCCGATATATTTTTTGACAAAACCACCGCAATGTATAAAAATGTGTCAATATTCTTAACACTTTGTAAAATGGAAGAATGGTATAAGTTTGGGTAATTAAGTTTAATTTGTAAAAAGATCTCATTATACTTTTGTTGCTGTAATTTTTAATGTGTATGGTAACATTCAAATTATATATATATATAAATTAATCTAATTGGTGACTTTTTTTCTTGTGTATTTTATCTTTTGTAAGTTTAGTATGGATATAAAGCGATTTGGTTGAAATTGTATGCTTACATTTTATCAATGAATGAATATGATAGAAATCTATTTACTTACAATGTTTCATAATCGTTTTGTTAACATATATTTGTGTATTAATTTTAGTTTATCTTTTTTTTTTTCATTTCTTTTAATGCTTCACCTACGACAAACTCTCACCACTCTACGTTGACTGGTAGAAAATACCTTTAGGCAATAAGTCCGCCCTTTGAATCCTTTCTTTTCTAAGTGTGCTATAGATTTGGTAAAATAAAAAAATAAAAACTTATGCCAAGTGTTTTATGAACGACGTTCCATTCAACTTCATGTCCCACCTACTCGAACCTCCATTGCTACGCAGTAAGTCATTTTCCATAACCAAAAAACACGAACATACACCTGTATTCAAAATTCTTTTAAGTCCCTACTTGTATCATCAGATCGTCACTCCATATCGAAGTGAATGCCACTTGAAAGTCTTTCTCCTCCATGAACTGCTTCTTTGAGCTACACGGCCGGCTCATTGTCACTCCAGCATAGAGATTTGCTGAGCTTTGGCAATTGCCCTTGCCTTTCTGTCAATATATCGTTTCTGAATGCATATCACACAGGCAAACTCCAAGCACAGATCTCTCCATGACTCACTAAGTTACTAGTTAGAACTAGTTAGAACTTGTTAATCAAAGAATTACATCTTTGTGTGTAGTTCGATTTAACCATAAACTTAGCATATACTTACGTTAGATTGGCAATTTAAAAGAAAGAGCATAGCACATAACTTACGTTAGAACAGGAAACAAAAAATAGCTGGACCATACACATACACGCTATAAACCTCTATAGGGCTGACGTCAATCGTTAACGAAACAAATTCCGCTAATTTCGCGGTATCTTTGGTTAAGTATAAAAGTTTTTAAAGGTGAATTAGGTAAATGGTGACATGTGCAGTACTATGAATGCAGTTCATCGAGAAAAAGAAAATCTAAGAGTATACATTTCACACGTAAGTACAATTAAAATGTATA
>CAJQZP010000755.1:0-15000 GCA_907164705.1 Parnassius apollo
ATATAGTATATCGAATACTGTTGCAAACGATTCTTATAAACGCTCCCGTAAAGTGCGATTTTTGCTACATTCGATTCTTGGGTCGAACATTGGTCGTAACAGATTATCTTACGTCAGCATATGGTAAAAGCATTTTCAAAATAAGAACAATCCATTCTATCAAAGAGTTGAGGTAAACTGTGGCGCCGAAGCTTAGGAACTAACATAATTAGAAGGACTATTCCTAAATAGTATAGGAGATATCTGCGCATGGGTACCGAAAACTATTCCATCTGAATTTTTTATGCGATTTTTTTAAAATATTGTCCTACTGATGATATAAATGTATGTTGCCATAGGGCAACTCAGTGCCATATTGTTTAAACGGATTCTTTTTTAATTGCTAATAATTGTTATTTTCAAAAGGGACACTTTCTTATATTCTTTAACAGTGGTAGAGCCATGCGGCAGCTTTGCTGTTGCACGTATGGGCCGGCTCAAACCGGGGTGGTACCACGAACTCACGGAATACCGGCGTGAAGTGGAAGCTCTGCTTCCGCGTTTCGTCTGGTGAGTGCAGGTGACCGGAGGCCCAAATCTGGGGGGCGGATTTGCTTTTTGCCAGACGATCCCAACGTTGTTGCAGTTTCTGTCGCTGATGTGGTACTTCAGGGTATGGAACTTTTTGTTTCTTCCTCTGTGGTGCCCATTGGAGGCAAATCTCAGCCATGGTTTGGTCGTTCCTGTAAAATAGCATCATGCTATAAGCAGGAGTGCTACCAAGCCTGAGCTGACGCATCAGCGTCCCGGGATGTAAACACAAGCGCTCTAAAAAAGAAGTGTAATTCTGCCTCTAGGTCCTTCAAAAGAGTCATTGCCAAGGCAAAGACAGAGCACATAGGCAGAATTGGCGATAATCTGGTTCGCCTTCCTTCTGGGATGCATTCTGGTCTCTCGCCAAGGCTGTCCAGGGGAATTTCTGTCAGCCATTTCTTCCATCTCTGCACAGGGAGGACGACTCACTGGCCCATACCGCAAAGGAGAAAGCCGAACTTCTAGGCTATTTCTTTGCGTTCAACTCGACTCTCGATGTCGGGAGGAGTACGCTGCCGACCATCCCGCGGTGTGAGTGCTCCATACCGGAAGTGAAGTTCATACAGCGCTCGGTTCGCAAAGCACTCCTCTCCCTGGACATTCACAAGTCGAGTGGGTCTGACGGCATCCCCCAATTGTGCTGAGGACGTGTGCTCCAGAGTTGGCATCGGCTTTAACGCGTCTTTTCCGGTACTGCTACTCCCTAAGCGTAGTCCCAAAAATCATGGAAGACGGATTTCCTCCACCCGATCCCTAAAAAAAGGCGACCGATCAGACCCGTCCAACTACCGGCCTATCGCCATCATCTCCAAAACAATGGAGTCTATTGTTAACTGCCAGCTCATGATGTAACTTGAGGATCACCAGCTGATTAGTGATCGCCAATACGGTTTTCGCCGTGGTCCGTCAGCTGGTGATCTTCTGGTCTACCTAACTCACAGATGGGCGGAGGCAGTAGAGTCCAAAGGGGGAGGCATTGGCCGTTAGTTTGGACATTGCGAATGCCTTCGATCGCGTTTGGCACAAACCGCTTCATTCGAAGCTCCCTTCCTATGGGCTTCCCGAGAAATTGTGCGATTGGCTCACCAGCTTTCTTGCAGATCGGAGCATCAAGGCCATTGTAGACGGAGCAAGCTCCGATTACAAGCCTATTAATGCTGGTGTTCCAAGAGACCGCGTGCTATCGCCAACGCTGTTTCTTCTGCATATTGTGACGGCCCAATATTATTATTAATAATTGAATTCAATATAAAGGGGCATCAAAAATAGTCTTATATATATATATATATATATATATATATATATATATATTAAGCAATAACATTACATTAATAAGCATAATGTTAATATGAATACATTTCAGACGTTAGAGCAATAACATAGTAAATTTAAGGCAAAATATTGTCTTTCAGAATAAATAAATTTATTTAAAAACTTGTTAAAATATTTAAAATATGATAAATAAAAAAAATACGTGTGGCACTCGGTAACTGCCGCGTTAAAGCTATTGCATAGCATTTTTTATCAACTTATGCAATTATAATTATTTATTTATTTTATCTATGCAGTTAAGTCTTTGATATTAAATCAAGTTACACTTTTTGAGCGTGGTGACCGATAAGAAAACAATTTTTTTCTCTTATTGAATAAATGAGAAGTTAATATTGTTTAAAATATTTTTAATATCTTACAATACATGTAGGTTATTCAGGAATTTTTATCATTGAGTTAGCAGCTAGTGTACACGCATACGTCTAGTCGCACGCAAACAAACACCGTGCTGAAGTCTGCCGAACTGAAACGACGTTATGTCGCCTCTACACGTTGGCCAACACAATGGCGAATATATTGGCCGAGAGTTGGTGACGGCGTCCACACGTTGGAACGTAGTTCAGTTTACTTCGGTTCGGGCCAATGTGCGGACGAATTTATTTTATTTTAGACGACGGCTCCGTGGCGCAGTGGCTTGGCAATGAGTAACTGTGCCAGGGGTCGCGGGTTTGAATCCCGCACGGAATAAGTATTTGTATATCCTACAAATAATTGTTTCGGGTCTGGATGTGTGTCCTTGTGCAATTTATGTTTGTAAGTTGCCTCCGCGATACAGGAGAAAATCCAAGTGTGGGGAGTAACGTTTTTATAAAATAATTACAAAAGAATAGTGAATATTAATGGGCTGTAAATAGTTATACGATTAGCTTTATTTATTCTTTACATGCATCAGAAACTGGAATAAATACCATTAATTAGAACTAAACTTATTTTAAAGTTAAAGGAGTTATAATCGAAGTCTATGTTTTAAAATTGGGTTTTGTTTTTAAAGTTTAGCAAAACATGTACTTGCTTTTCTATCAGACATTTGATGTATATAAAAAACACCTTATAATTTATTGGTAATTTAATTATTTTTTGAGAAAGACAAAAACAATAGCAATAAATATAATTAACACTGACTTAATAGTAGGTACTAATTATAACTTAGAACATAAATGAAAAACTCATGACAAGGAAAGTGGCTCAGGACCATGCTTTTGCGGCAGTCTGTGGAGGAGGATGTTCAGTAGTGGACTTGTGAAGAGCTGTAATGATGATGATGACTCGAAAACTTGCACGATTAAATTATGAGAAATCGACGCTTTTTTATATAGGATAGGGTGGACAAACGAGCACAAAGTTCACCTGATGGTAAGCGGTTGCTGTGGCCCACAGACATCTACATCTATCCTCAATTACGAATCAAAATGCAGATGCGTTGTCACCCGTGAGGACTAAGATGAAATGTCTCGTTTCATTTAAAAAGTGTCTCTGGTTCTCTACACTCACTATACGAAACACACAATCATTAAGCTACTATTTTACATTGATATTCTGTGAGAGCGTGGTCCTTCCCCGGTCGAACCGACCCATTCGTGCTACAACTATACTTCTAATATAACTGCATGGTTCTATCACGTATAAACGACGTGCTTCATTTTTTTTTCATTTTAAAATTGTTCTCGTAATAATCTGATTGTAAATTATCGATTAATTCAAATGTATAAAAATAATTGAATCGCGCTAATTAAAGTAGTAGGAATATTTAAAGTTGAAATTGGCACTAAAAGGCTGGTAATTAGGCCATTCACCCTACAAAGCGTGAATATAAAATTTTAATCAGATGCGTGTAATCACTCTGGGAGCTTGTAGCAAACTAAACTCGCGGCCAACGTGTGGACGCGGCGACCAAACTCTGCCAATAATCCTTTGATCTTTTGTAAAAAACCGACACTACATGGATCTCGCGCCAACTTGTGGGCCATCGTTCCAATACATACCAATGAAGCCCAAACACCCCGTCTACACGTTGGCCAATGCTATTGGCCACTACATTCGCCACTGTGTTGGCCAACGTGTAGAGGCGCCGTTAGACGATGCACGGCTTTCAACGCCACACCTCCGTGCCCGTCGGAGTGGGGAGCGTGAGGTTTTTTTTCGTTACGGAATTTCTGGATTCGGTTCCCGCGCTCAAGGCCCGCGATAGAAGCTATGCAATAGCTTAATAAAAATACAAGTCAAAAATATTATAAAAATTAAGATAAGGAATTAGGAAGGTGTTCATGTATAGATGTCTTGTATGGAGGAGCTGCCGGAGATAAATATCTGCAGTTGTACATATAAATGGGGTGGTCGGGAGCCCGACCGCTTGAAGTACTGTAGCACAATGACTAGTCCTATATTAGGGACTTATGATAATAAACTCATTGATACAATGGCAATACTATAGAAGGTCTCTATGATGAATTTGCATTACAATAGTGGGGTCGTAGGTTGAAGTCCTATATATTAACGACTTATGAAAGTAAGGACTATGATACAAAAGCAATAATATAGAAGGTCTCTATGGTGAATTTGCATTACAATAGTAGGGTCGTGGGTTCAAGTCCTATATATTAATGACTTATGAAAGTAAGGTCTATGATACAAAAGCAATACTATAGAAGGTCTCTATGATGAATTAGCATTACAATAGTAGAATCGTGGGTTGAAGTCCTATATATTAATGACTTATGAAAGTGAGGTCTATGATACAAAAGCATTATTATAGAAGGTCTCCTTGATGAATAAGCATTATATGGAGTGGTCAGTTGGCCGACTGCTCTTAGTACTGTAGCAAAATGACTTGTCCTTATAAGGGACTTGAAAAGGAATATTATGGTGGCGTGTATGCTGATTCACGAGCAATTGGTCCGCGGTAAACCTGGACTCGCTAACGGATGTGTCCTAGACATATCATCTTAGTGCCGGTGGTAAGCGGGTTTGTTGTAGCAATACGGCTTTCCTGTGGACATCGCACATCCATACCTTTTGAGAGAGGCGTCGTAGCGCATAGCGATGTGTCGTCTATCTTTCGGATTGGGATGATGAGTGTGTTTGGTAGCACTTTTAAGTGTAACAGGCATACTTAACTTAATGTCTTAGTGCATTAGCGCTATGATACGTGAAGTTTTGTTCATTGGCGTCTTAGTAACGTGCTACTATGATACGTTGATGATATTTTTTAGTTAACAACAATACAAACTTTGTTACCAAAGCCGATAGGGATCATGTGGGTGTGTTGTGAGGGGGCGCCGACCGTATGATATTTGCATTGATGCTTACTGCTACTGCGGTATTGCGTCTTGTGATGGATATGCGGGTGTGCTGCGCCTGATTCGACGCATTCTTGTGGTTCTGGTCGATGGAGGTATGCGGGTGGTGATGTCTGCTCGGATGTATGGGGTACCTTGGGATGATGTAAGCCCGACGATAGTCGTATTGATGCTTGTTGCGTTCTGCAGCATTGCGTCTTTGCGATGGTTGTCTGGTGAGACGCTATTCTCAATGGCGCTCTCTGCGTCTTGGTTTGACCAACACCTAAGTAGCTTTGCCCAATTCGGGACACTTCAGTACGGGGCTGCAGACTATCTGCCCTCCACGATGTTTTATATAACAACATAATAATATATCTTTGTAACTTTCCCACCTTTTAATGATTGAAGGCAACTTGTTGGTGGGTGAGGCAAACATGATCGAAAATGCATTTACTGTACGTCAGTGACACAAACCCTTTCTGATGGCGAATTATTACTCTTATCTTATAACTGCCTTTTGGCTATAGCTGCCGTTGTATTGGTTGATGGAGCATATGTGTTGATCTCATGCGGGTGGTAGCTGGCGTGAGGATCTAAGTAGACTCTCAAGGTTGTGGCTGAAAGCCGCACAACGTGGGACCCCATTCCCTTAAGGTGAGCGGTAGACTCATGACACGCTCTGCGGCTAGTAGCCGTGCTGATAATGCAATTGGTGGTGATGCCATACATTTATATCACGTCTGCAGGAGCGACGGTTTGGCATGTGGTGGCACTCACGGAGGGTTCACGGCCAGTGTGCCTGTTTGCCTAAACCGTGTGATGTACATTCACTGTGGCTGGATTAGTTCGTATTATGTATGGCGTTTACACGCATTGACATGCGCGACTTCGGTCGATGTTTGTGCTTACGCACTAACAAAGAGCCAAGCCTCTTTTACTGGTTCGCCAGTTATATTGCTGTGGACTACGGTCCAGTTCCAGAATTAGCGTTCCCTTCGGGGGGAGTGCATCAAAATGGTTGGCGCTCACCGCGCACGGTGTGTGTGGAGCCGTGTGCCTCCCCTACATTTTTTTAAATAAATGTAGGAGAGCGAAGACCTTGAATCGGGTATTTTGTATAAATATATTGTGAGCCTTTTCTAAGCGCGAAAAGGCTCACAATATATTTCACATCACCATTACAGCCCTTCACAAGTCCACTGCTGAACATAGGCCTCCCCCAAGTAATACCACAAAGCACGGTCCTGAGCCACCTGCATCAATGGACTTGCTGCATGTCTTACCAGGTCGTCAATCCATCTAGTGGGGGTCGCCCTACACTACGCCTACCGGTACGAGGCTGCCACTCGAGAACCTTTCTTCCCCATCGGTTATCGGTTTTTCGAGCTATATGGCCGGCCCATTGCCACTTCAGCTTACTAATCCGTTGGGCTATGTCGGTCACTCTGGTTTTACTGCGGATATTCTCATTTCTGAGTCTATCACGCAGAGAAACTCCGAGCATAGCCCTCTCCATAGCTCGCTGAGCGACCTTGAGCGTCCTCATACGGCCAGCAGTGAACGACCACGTCTCTGATCCGTAAGTTATCACTGGCAACACGCACTGCTTGTACACTTTAGTTTTCAGAGATTGAGGTATACCTGACGAGAAGATGTGTCGTAATTTCCCGAACGCTGCCCAGCCGAGTTGAATACGTCAATTGACCTCTCGGTCGAAGTTGGACTTACCTCGTCGGACTATTTGTCCCAGGTAAATGTACTCGTCAACAACTTCGAGCATAGTGCTCCCAACAACTACCGGTATAGGTGTGACATGGACATTGAACATGATCTTTGTTTTGTCCATGGTCATCTTAAGATCTATCCGTTGGGAGACACCATTGAGGTCATTGAGCATAGTGCTAAGGTCCTCCAGCGATTCTGCCATAAGGACTATATCGTCGGCAAATCGAAGGTGAGTGATGTACTCGCCATTGATGTTAATACCGTATCCTTTCCAGTCCAGAAGCTTGAAAACGTTTTCCAACGCAGCGGTGAAGAGTTTCGGGGATATAACGTTACCCTGTCTTACACCTCTCTGCAGTTGGATAGGTTTCGAATTCTGGTTCTGTACTCGGATAGCCATCTTAGCCCTACTGTACAAACACTTCAGCACTTCGATATATCGACAATCAACTTGGCACCGCTGAAGAGACTGTAGCACCGGCAAAATTTCGACGGAATCAAAGGCTTTCTCATAGTCCACATACGCCAGGCAAAGTGGCAGATTGTACTCTTCGGTCTTCTATACAATCTGCCGCAGGGTATGTATGTGGTCTATGGTACTGAAGCCTTTTCGGAAACCGGCTTGTTCGGGAGGCTGGAAGTCGTCGAGTCTGCGTGCGAGACGATTCGTAATGACTCGAAAACAGCACGCAGACGCGGCTCAGAAGGGAAATCAGTCTATATTTCTTCAAGAGAGCGTTGTCGCCTTTCTTAAAGAAAAAGACCACCGCACTTCTGCTCCACGCCTCCGGAGTAGTGCCACCATGTAGGACGGAATTGAAGAGCTTCTGAAGGACTTCAAGTACCGGTGTTCCACCCGCTTTCAGAAGCTCCGCTGTAATTCCACCCTCGCCTGTGGCCCTGCCGTTTTTAAGGTGCTGGAGAGCCATTCTAATCTCGCTCAGACTGACGTCCGGGAGATCATTGGAAAGAGCCAACTGTCAAAGCTGAAGTCTGAGTGTTGCAGCATCGTTTCCGGGACACCTGAGATTTTGAGTGAGATTGAGAGGTTCTATGGGCAGCTGTACACACTATCGTTGGAGCCACACGCAAGTGTGAGTAACGATCCAAGAGCAAGTCTTACCCGACACTATTCCGATGATATTTCGATGAGTCACGGATTGGGGGTGACTAAATCTAGTCCAGTTTAACCTCCAGAAGACACAAGTTTGCGCGTTAACCACTAAAAAGAACCCCTTTATCGTATCTCCTCAGTTTCAAGGTACTCTCCTTGTTGCCGCAGCCAGTATCGGAATCCTCGGCGTCGACATATCAAGCGACCTTCAGTTTCACTTGGAAGAGAGGGCCAAATAGGCCCCTAAAAACTTGGCGTGCTCAGCAGAGCGGGACAGTATTTCATGCCGGCACACCACCTGCAACTTTACAAGGCACAGGTTTGGCCGCACATGGAATACTGTTCCCATCTCTGCGCTGGGGCTCCCCAGTACCAGCTCCTTCCACTTGACTGCATCCAGCACAGATCGGCTCGAATCGTCGACGACCGAGTGCTTTCCGATCGGCTCGATTCATTGGCACTGCGAAGAGATGTTGCATCTCTTTGCATTTCCTTTCACATATACCATGGAGAGTGCTCTGAGGAATTGTTCGGATTAATCCCAGCCGCCAAATTTCTTGAACGCACTACACGGCAAACGTCCCGATACCATCCACACCATCTGGATGCTTGGCGGTCCACCACTGTACGTTTCAAAAGGAGTTTTCTTTCGCGTTCAACCTCTCTGTGGAATAGTTTACCACCGGCGATTTTTCCGGACCGATATGACCTGGGGACCTTTAAGAAAAGAGCTTACTCCTTTCTAAAGGGCCGGCAACGCACCTGCAATTCCCCCTGGTGTTGTGGTTGATCATGGGCGGCGGTAGTCACTTAACATCAGGTGAGCCGCATGCTCGTTTGCCCCCTCTTCTATAAAAAAAAACGACGAGACCTGCAAAACGCCAAATATATGTATCTTATATGCCTGTGGGGTCGATAGCGACCCACCAACATATTTTCTACATTAACTTGTTAAATAAATATGATTATCGCAAAATGTTATCAAAAAAAGTCTAGAAATATTCTAAAGTTACATATACATGCATAAGTTGTGTAAAACAAAGTTTATATAAAAATACTTACATTTTGCTAGCGCGGGTGAACAATTTTGTTGCGAAAAAACTCTACTGAAATTTAACTTTCCATCTGTCAAATTTGACACCCTTGCCGGAGTACGGATGATGCGCATGTATGAAATAGTACTTTAGATAAGCAGAAGATGGCGCTAGACACAAATAATTTATTACCGTTTTCTTTCGCTACGCATTTTTATCGAAATAAGTAGAATGGGTCGTCAACAGCCTCCTGGGTATATATGGGTTAAGAAGGATTTTTTTTTTTTCAAAAAACTTATTTAGTTTTTAAAAATATAAATATATTATTGCAAGATAAGTTTATTGTTGCCTACCATGTACCAGAATCGAAGAAAATCTCAAAATATTTTGATTAAGCTGGTGTTTGTTGTGACAATGTTATTTAAGTATATATGTGCGGCCGAACCTGCGCCTTGTAAAGTTGCAGGCGGTGTGCCGGCATGAAATACTGTCCCGCTCTGCTGAGCACGCCAAGTTTTTTAGAAGCCAATTTGGCCTTCTCTTCCAAGTGGCCACGAAACTACACGTCACTCGATATGTCGACGCCGAGGATTCCGATTCTGGCTGAGGCAAGAAGGGGAGTGCCTTGAAACTGAGGAGATACGACAAAGGGGTTCTTTTTAGCGGTTAACGCGCATACTCGCCCCCAATCCGAGACTCTGTTCTCTCGACTCGACTTCAGACACAAGTTTGTCGCGGCACTCGGAGACGTTTTCCTAAGAAATATTGCCTCGGCCGGTGTAAAGAGCATCACCAGTGCTGTCATTTGCATAGCAATGAATGTTACGGGTTTGCAACATATCATTGATTGCAGAAGAAACAGCGTTGGCGATAGCATGCAGCCTTGTGGAACACCAGAATTAATAGGCTTGCAATCGGAGCTTGCACCGTCTACAACGACCTTGATGCCCCGATCTGCAAGAAAGCTGGTGATCCAATCGCACAATTTCTCGGGAAGCCCATAGGAAGGGAGCTTCGAAAGAAGCGCTTTGTGCCAAACCCGATCGAAGGACTTCGCAATGTCCAAACTAACGCCCAATGCCTTCCCCTTGGATTCTACTGCCTCCGCCCATCTGTGAGTAAGACAAGCCTTCTACTAGTCAAGAGCAGTCTACTAGCAGTACTACTAGTAGCAAGGTCAGGCGCATGTCCATTACTTCAACAGAAACCAAGACGATGGACCAAGAGAAACTTAAATTTACCACAAAATGTCTGGGTTCAACCACCTCCTCGAACCGTACTAACTTTGAGTAAAGAAAGTGAACCTTTCGAGTTTTTTTGAGTTGTTTTTCAGTGAAGATGTAACTCGACATCTTATGAGACATTGTGTTATATATGTAGTGCAATAGGACCCCAAGTTTATTTTGTCAGAAGATGATATTTACTGTTTCCTAGGAATTCTCATTCTTAGTGGTTATGTATCTTTACCCAGACGTCGAATGTTTTGGGAAACAAATGAAGACACTCACAATGTTCTTGTTTCAAAGTCGATGCGCCGCAATCGTTTTGTGGAAATATTCAGATATTTTCATGCAGCAGACAATAATAATTTGCGCCCAAATGACAAAATGGCTAAATTTCGACCATTGCTTGATTTTCTGAATGAAAAATTCTTGATGTATACACCTATAGAAAAAAACTGCAGTGTAGACGAGTCGATGATCCCATATTATGATCGCCATGGATGGAAGCAGCATAATATACATGGCAAGCCCATACGGTTCGGATTCAAAGCTTGGACAGCTGCTACACGACTAGGGTACTGTCTTCATGCAGATTTATATGAGGGAAAATCTGAACAACGAACCACTGGTCTTCTAGAACACGTAGTTACTAAGATGATTGAAGCTATGAAAAAAGAATACCCTGAATCCCAACCAAAACGCTATTCGGCAGTCGAGAAAAAAAAGGTTGATATTCAGCAGCCTTATGTTTTCAACAGTATAATCGTTTTATGGGTGGAGTCGATAGACTAGATGCAAATGTTGGGACATACAGAATTGCAATTAGAGGATGGATGATTGATGTAACCGCCAATAATTCTACTTTGCTAGCTAGATCAATGGGTGCTGAAGTTGACACTTTGGAGTTCAGACGTTCGATTGCGCGTTCCTTGTTACAGAAGTATGGAGCGCGAAGACTTCACCCAGGACCAACGACACTGCTTGTTTTTCACAGTAATGTTCCTATGTCTGTTCGGAAGCACGGTGCAGATCACTTGATCATAACAGGTCAAGCACGAAAACGTTGTGCTGTTTGTAAAAACAAAACCACCAAAATATGTAAAAAATGTGGTATAAATCTACATGACAAGTGTTTTGCCAATTTTCATGAATAATTTTGTTACGTTTGTTATGAATAAAAACTGACTTAAAACATTTTCTTTCATTTTATTTTGATGTTGGATTTCCATACAAATACGAGAATGTAAGTTTATTTGCCCGGTGGGTCGTTAACGACCCATTGAAAAACATGTTTCCATTACTGAAAACCTGCATTTACTGCCTTTTGCTAGTATCTAGCACAATTTTATGCACTAAATGCAAAAATTAAAAAAAAATTCGTTGCTGAAAAAGTTACGGGCACATATGGGTTAAAATTATGTATTTGAATTATTATTATTTTAGCTCTACAGGTACGATACGCATTATTGTATGCTGATCTGTAACCTAACAAGGTTTTCAAAGGGCACTCGTATAAAACGCAATCAGTCTATATTGATGAGCGGATGCCGTAAAGGGTCCCAACCTTCCCCAATCTTATCCGTGCCCTTTGAGATTTGACCCTGAACAGTCTGTCCTTTGACACGACATTAAAAATCTTCTTTTTACAAATCTGAAACCTACTGAACCTACAGACCCTGATGGTAAGTGCCTACATCAAAACACGGAAACTTTTTAACGAATAAGTGACAAGCGACTACTTGATGGTAAGTAGATACTGTGACCAAATGACATCTAGATCTATCCTCGGTTAACATGTAAAGTGCAGAATATGTTGTCACCCTTGATGACTAAGAAGGAATGCCTCATCTCCAGTAAAAAGTGTATCCGGTTCTCTGTACATACCATACGAAACACAGGAGCATTAAGCTGCTATTTTACGCTGAAAGCCTGGTTCCTCCCCGGTCGAGTCGACCGAGGTATTTACTCGTGCTACAACCACAATATATAAAATGGCGCATGGCTCTACTACGTATAAACAAACAACCAAGTTCAAACAAGGAGGGTTACAAATACGTTGTGGTTAACGGATATGTTAGTAGGATTAATAGCACTGCGAGTATATGATTGTGTGGTCACGGCTCGAATCACGGACTGGGCTTAAAATCAGTTGTTGAATTTTCCTTTCAAGAAATTCTTAGTGCCCGTGCCTCAGAATGCACGTAAAGTTCTCCCTAATCGTGTCAGATTGCTGTTCCAACGGACTATGAGAACAAGGGAATAAAAAGTGAATTGTGCTTGCTCGAACACTAAAACTCTCTTCTGCGCACATGGCTAATCCCCATTGTGACTGGCCACCGCACCGTTACGGAAATTACGTTTTGAGAACATTTTTTAAGAGATGACGTCATATTTCTACAACAAATCACTGCGTATAGAACATGTTGTAACACGAGTCATGGTACTCATACTTGCTGAAGATTTTACGCAGTATGACATTATCGCAAGAAACCGTCGTCGTGTATATTGAACGAGCGGTTATTAGCTGCAGTTAGACGCTGCAAGAGGCGGCGCAGTTCTTTATACTGCTTATACCAGATTCTTTATACTGCTCATACCCTTACTCTTATCACTATACTTTTGCCCGTCACCCGTTTCGAATGGTGATTGTAGAGAATCGGAGATCCTTTTTACACAACAACAAGGTAATATATGCTAATACTAAAGGGTCGTCAGCATTTTGATTCTTGATCAAGTGAACTTTTGTCGCCGTTTTTATAAAAAGATGTCTTACTGTGAGTAGCTAGTACTCTAGAAGTTAGTAACTAATGTACGCTCGTGTCTCTCAGCAAAGTGTGACTGCAAACTAAATTAGATTGTGTCAGTTGAACGACAAAAAAATTAAAGCGTTTGCCCGGCCATCCCTATGAATAATTTAAGGTCTTTGTCAAACCGTCTTTATTTTTTTATTGATTACGCGCCATTTTAAGTACGCATATGCGTGTTGGCTTTTATTCGTAGCTACGAGTGTATATAATTCACCGATACCTTGTTTTGTTGCGGATCTTATGTGGGACTGTGTAACTCTACTGGAAGTCGGTTGCCTGTGGAAACACTCCACAAATTTGTTATGTACTTATATTACAGGATACCTTAAAACTTCGAAACAAGATTATACGACCAGTGCGCGTTGCCAGTGAGGACTTATGGATTTGATATCCTTTACTATTGGGCGTATGAGGAAGCTCAAGGTTGCTCAGCGAGCTATGGATCTACTCGGTATTTCTCTGTGTGATAGACTTAAAATGAGGATATCCGCAGTACAACCAGAGTAACCGACGTAGTTCAACGGATAAGTATGCTCAAGTGGCAGGGCCAGCCATATCGAAGAACCGACAACCAACGGCAAAGAAAGGTTATCGAATGAAATTTTCGTACCGCTAGGTGAAGTGAAGGGTGGCTCGCCGCTGGAAGGAGCGACGACCTGGTAAGACATGTAGGATGTCGATGGATGCCGGTGGCTCAGGACCGTGCCTCAGCAGTGGGCTTGTGAAGGAATATAATGAATGAAACACTTTCCGGCATATATTAAGCTAATAAATATTTACAAATTAGTGCGTATAACGTTTACGCGCGATTTAAGTAGATTTCATTGATATTAATAAACCTAATATATAAAAAGTTATATGTTTGTTGGTTTTTTATGCGCTGCGTCACCGTTCATCGGATGCGGTAAAGTTATTGTCAACATATTGCTTGCATGGCACCCTGAAAGTTATAGGCATAATTTGGTCCGATAGGTGATTATACGTTAATGCTTAACTGAAGATCTCATTGAATATAATTGTTTAAACTAGTGTTCGACCGAAACAGGATTTTCAAATTAAACCGAAACCGAAAACAAACCTCCACTTTGGTCGGATTGTCAGCGTCGGCCGGAAACAAAACTTATTTAGATGTGTTAATTTTTTATTACATAATCAAATCTGGTATTTTTACACATATATTTTTAACATATAAGATAGGTAATTCATGTTAAAGAAAAACTAATTATAATAGTCATGTTGCTATATATTCATTTGTTTTAAAGTAAAAATTAAACAATTTAACATTAAGAAATACTTTTTAGTAAATTTTGCCAAGAATCAACACTTAGGAACATATTTAAAAAGTTACTTTAACGTTAACTTTTTATTAACTTATTGGGAACATATTTTATTGTATTCACAATATTGTTAAGTTTAATTAACGCCAAATTATGCGAAGCCTTATTAGGTTTAAAATACCTATAGAGATAGGTATTTTAAACCTAATAAGGCTTCGCATAATTTAAATATAATATTAATATTCCAAGGAGAGCCTTGGAATATTAATATTATATTTTTGTTATGAGTTTCATTATATTATATTTATCGTTTCAGATATATTCGTGCTTATCTAATAATTTACTTCATTGGTGGACAATTTCATATATTTCTCGAGAATTCAGTATTTAAAATTATAATTAACGGATTATATTTCCGTATCACTGAAATAAATTGTCCATTGGCAATAAATCTATGTCTTGGCTTGTGTAGTGTTACCGATAGTTGAATATATATATCCTATACACAATACTGGAATTTATTTCCTTTACGGTAACAATTCGGGATTGATGAGTGAGTATGACATAAAAAAAATTAACAAAATCAGAGCGACAGTGAAAATAGGTAGGTTAAATAATAGTTACACTCATACAGCCC
>CAJQZP010000755.1:17500-24321 GCA_907164705.1 Parnassius apollo
CCTCCGTCGCCTCTTAAGATATTTCTTCTTATAAATGAAACGAGGAAGCACATGATAAATTCGCTTACTCTTTCATTAATGACTTATATAACCTACCCTTATTACTCACCTATGAGCCGTGGTAGCTCAGATGGTTAGCGCTCGCCGTAAATTTCACAGTACGCGAGCAAATCGGGTTCGATCCCCGCTGGCATCAATGAAATTGTTAATTGCAATTTTAAGTGCTAATTTACTACGTGCTCGGCGGTGAAGGAAAATATCGTGAGGAAATCTGCATGTCTGAGAAATAAGAAAAAAGATTTCGAAGACTTGTGAAGTCCGCCAACACGCATTGGGGCAGCGCGGTGGACACTTCCTTGCCCTAATACCCTCTCAGAAATGAGAGGAGTCCTGTGCCCAGCAGTGGGACGTATATAGGCTGTAACTTTACTTTACTTTTTATAACCTACTCTTTATAAGAATACATAAGATTTCTCATTTTGCTATTTCTAGATGCTCTTGTTACAAATACAAAGTCTTTAGCTATATAATACCTTTAAATGAGCAATTCTTATATATATATATATATATATATATATATATATATATATATAATCGGAATCTCGAAAAATGCTCCAAAGATTTTCTGAAATTTAGTGTGCTGGGGGTGTCGGGGGCAATAAATCGATTCATTTTTAGAAAATGTCGTTTTATCCGTGTTTTCAGGCAATAAAAAGACTGCTACAATATCATTAGCATACGAAGGTAAATTTATAGTAATAATAGCTCAAATGGAATAATGGGCGCTCCCGAAGTCGTAGTATCCCAGGTTCGAGTCAGGATTTCATCGCTATGGCTTTTTTTTCCTTTTTTTCAGTTCCCTTTCCCTTTTTATTTCAAGCCCTTTTTTAGTATTTTTTTAAAAACACAAGTAATTAAATTAAACTAATTGCTCTCATGATTTTTTATTTAATTCAGTTTTGGTAATTTTAGTACGAAATAGTATTATCCTAGATGTTTTATAGCTACAGACTACAGATACCGTGTACGCGCGCCTAATGCTGCGGGTACACTAAGGAGAAATGCCGTTAACTATCACGTTGATGGACGTTGAATGTAGGTGTGGCCACGAATTAACGCGATAATTTGACAACGCCATTAACAATACCGTTTCCCGTTTGGTGATAACTCGAGTGGCGGTACATCAAAGGATTAACGCACGAATTATCGCGTTGAAGAAGAAGCGGCCACACTACGTTTGTCTCATTGTGCACGGCGAGTACAACGGGGTTACGGGGTTGCAACGTATGGCTGCCATGGAGTGGAGTAACGAAAAAGCTTTTCGAGATTGAATTAAAAAAATTACTTCAAAAGTTACTTTACTTTACCGTATGAAACTAAGAAAAATAAGCAGGAGAAAAGAAAATACTGTGGCCCATAGACATCTACATCTATCCTCGATTACGAATCAAAATGCAGATGCGTTGTCACCCGTGATGACTAGGATGGAATGCTTCGTTTCCAGTAAAAAGAGTCTCCGGTTCTCTACACTCACCATACGAAACACAACAGCATTAAGCTAATATTTTACGCTCGTATTCTGTGAGAGCGTGGTCCTTCCCCGGTCGAGCCGACCCTTTCGTGCTACAACTATACTACTAATATAACTGCAGCATGGCTCTGCCGCGAAAAGTTTGGCAATGATAAATTATATTCATATAGGTAATAAAAATTTACGCTCATCAAATATGGATTAGCTGCGTCAACGTCCATCTTGCTAGAAATTCAAGGAACATTTAATAAAAACATTTAACGCCTTTCAACGGCAAATTTACGGCGTTGAAATAGAAACGACGTTGACAGTTCAAGTGTAGCCACTCATTTTATCGCGTTAAATTTAAGGCAATAATTGTTGCGTTTATGGGCATTGACTTGCTCGTTAGTGTAGCCGCAGCATAAAACGCTTCCATTTAAAATTAATATTGGCGAATTTTTTCGATCGTGCCAAGATTCGCCAATTCGCCATTACGACAGCGACGTTCACTGCGAACATACGTGATGCACCGGTGTTTTTAATTTCGCAAAATTACTGTTTGTGCTGTGAAACAATGTAAAAACTACTCTTGACAAATAGATAAAGATAAGAACATCACTTTTTAGTAAATAAGTTTACAAAATTCTGGTGTATTTATTTGTAAAACAATACGAAAGCTAAACGTCAATACAAGTAATAATACAGCGCAATAATATTCGAGTGTTGCCTAGCCTGTAGAAAAGTTTTTACCATTTTTTTATGTCATGATCAACCGAAAAGTTAATCTGTATAGGGGTTTTAAACGGTATAATTTTACAGGTTTTAGCCAACCTATAGAGTTAAACCCCTTTTTAAGACTTAGGGTTGAATAACATCTGGCTTTCCCGTGCTTCTATCCCTTTTGGTCACTTAGAACCGTCACTTACTAGAGCGAGAAAGAGATATACATAAACATCTACCGTGATATTTTATTTATTTTTAACTGTTACATTAATTATAGTTTTATTACTTATCTTCAATATTTTAGTGTGCAAACACACACGCAACAAATGCACACGCCTCGCTCACATTTTACACTCGTGGAATCAATAGTTAAAATAAAATAAAACTTAAAATAAATCTTAGAACTTTCAAATCATATAATGAATATAATTATTTAAACATATAAAGAGAAGTTTAAACATATAAATAGAAGTTTTATTCTTTATTATTTATGTAATTTTCATTACAGCATCTTGTAAGACTCACAAGAATTATAATTTTCAGTTACGTGAAGTTTTTTAGGTACGATGCATCAATTCATTTCATCATCATTCATTTCTAAGTTTATTAAGCAGAGAATCCCGGAGCATAGCCCTCTCTATAGCTCGCTGAGCGATCTTCGTCTCAGATCCATAAGTCATCAATGGCAACACGCACTGGTTGTACAATCTAGTTACCAGGTTTTGAAGCATACCTGGCGAGAAGATGTGTAATTTCCCGAACGCTGCCCAGCCGAATTGAATCCGTTGATTGACCGCTCGGTCCAATAACTAACATAATCATATATAATAAAAATTTACTTCCAAAGTTATTCTGAATTTGGAATATTAAATAATTAACTTTGGGATGACAATTGTCAGATGAAAGTTGTTCATGCAATCAAATACAACACAAATAAATTAAAAATCAGTAGTAGCTATTAATAAACCAGCCGTACCCGATTGACCGAGCTTTGCTCGGTATTTTTCGCTCGATTTTTTTAAATTCGTGTGTTTTGGAAATTGTATTTAGATACAAATTACATACTGATGAAATACGAATAATATTTTTTGATCTTAGCGACATAACAGAAAAAAACTGAACTGGTTGTTTGAATAAAAATCATGAGTGCAATTAGTTTAATTTAAATTTTCGTGTTTTTAAAAAATACTAAAAAAAAGGGCCCGAAAAAAATAGATTTTTCTCAAAAAAAGAAAGGAACTTGAAAAAAATATTAAAAAAAAGTCGGTCGGTCTGGTCTCGAACCATGGTATTACGATTTTGTGACCGCCCAATATACCAATTAAGCTATTTGTATAATGATTACATTTAATAATCTGTAAAATTTACCTTCTTATTCTAACGATATTGTATCAGTTTTTTATTGCCTAAAAACACGGACAAAAAGACATTTTCTAAAAATAAATCCTAGCTAGATCGATTTATTGCCCCCGAAACTCCCCTGTACACAAAATTTTATGAAAATCGTTGGAGCCGTTTCCGAGATTCCGATTATATATATACAAGAATTGCTCGTTTAAAGGTATAGGATAGTTCTATTGTTGGACTTTTGTTTTATATTCAGTCGGGTTATAATTTAGTCAATGACTGACCTTTAATTAGATATCGAAAATTCGGCCCTTGATAACAGAAGTGAGCGTTCTAGTAGACAAATTCTTTAATACATAACTTCGAAGGGAATGTTCTCAAGCAACACCATGAAAATTTTGAATAAATATTAAAAAACAATAATTTATTCCTTGTTATAAGTTTCAAATATTTTGAGGACACGATCTTTGATGGTAACACCACAGAATAGATATTAGTTCAAGAAAAGAAGGATCACTCTCTAATAGCAAACTTGCGCTGGCATCCCCATAAATGGTGGAAAAAATTATGCACCGCGTGTAATTAAATCCAAATGAACCTTACGTCCGCGCGCCAGTGTCTATATCACTTAGCCCACTACGCGCCTTTGTTAAGGCCTACTGTAGGGTTAGGTGGTGTGTAAAAATAAATTGAATCCTTTGATATTAGTTGGTAGTAGAATTGTCGTCTTTTTCCACCGAGGTATTATGTGCAGTGTATGCAATTTACTAGTATTTTCCTGGTAATAAGAACATTAGTGTTCAATGTGCGGAAGATTAATGTACAGCATCTAGAAAAAATTAATATTCACCTACTTACCATTTTCTGTTTCATATTTCTTTTTTGCTATTACCAAGCATACGACACGTGACGGCATTGTTAATGAAAGAGTGGCAATGGGAAGTGGTACTCTTATCAATCTATTTCTTTCATCGACCAAGACTATATGCTGATCTTCATTAGTAGCCCCTCAAGCCATAAAAATCCCGTGCAGTCGCATGCGTCCGGCAAATCCCGACCGCTCGCAAGCGACCGCCACCCATCCGCAGCACATTAAACCATTAAAACTTATATTTAGTGACTACTTTTCTATAAAAAAGTTTAGCATTATAAAATCTATACAAAATTCTCTATCTTGTGGTATAAACAAAAGTTAGGTTTTACTTCATTACAAAAAGATGTTATGTGTATTGTGATAACAAAAAAACATACCAAGCAAATGACGGCAGCGGTAAAATCACCATTATTTCAATTACATATTACTCGAAATTATTTACGTAAAAAGATAAATTATATTCACACAAATTCTTTCATTATAATTTTATAATAAAACACTAGAAAAAATCCAAAAATCAACACAATAACATTTAGGCGAAAATGACGTACGAAATAAACGTAGATTATAAATAAATATTCATAGGATAACACCTTTTTTTATTGCACTAGAGGTTTATTAGGAGGAGTATTTCATATTGATTATATAACGCCAAACTTCTTCATAGGGAAAATAGTCTCTATATATAAGTTTTTATGGGTTAAAGTGCTATGGGTGGATGCGACCTCATGAGACCGCTGAGGATTTGACGGAATATGGTCCGCGGTCTCATCAGACCGCTTGGGGTTGAGAGGGTATACAGTAACTAGTACTGGGAGGTCTACTTAAAACTAAACATATTTAAGGTCATTGACATTATTCGAAAAAATGCAAAGCTGTGGTCAGGGTAATATATCTGCAACATGGAGCAAGTAACTAGGCACCTAGTTATCTAGATGTACACTTATAAATAATAATATCTTAAATTTTTTGTATTCCTATAGTCCAGGATCCATCCATTTTTCATTCATCGCTTAATTTTCCGTAAGAAATTTTGATGAGACGCCCAATAATTTCTCGTACGAAACTCTCGATTGTGGGGACCAACAGAAGTAGCAAGGTAAAATATGTTGATTTGATGATTCTCAAATATTTATTACTACCTGAATTTTTTTTTGTTAAATCTAAAGATAATTAAATTATTCTAAAAAATATTTGTCCTACAAAAATCTATGGTTTGATCAAAGAGTCCCCTCTATCCAATATGTATCGATAACGAGGTCATCATGAACGATTACTACAACACAGATTTTTTTTACTTAGAAGAATGGTACGAGGTTTGAGGTTCGTGACAATAAAAAATTGCCGATAAAATTACCTAAATTAACACTTTAATTTTGTTTACACAAATTTAAACTTAAAACACTAATAATTAATCACACTGATTCACTTTATTTCGCTCCGAAGCTTCGCTTGTCTCGCCAAATTCAATTCTCCCCCGATCGCACCTTGCAGCGCCCATAAATACACATTAGTACCGAATCATCCAGGAACATTCAAGTAAATACGCGCACCAATTGACAAAGCGCCGAAAGTTCAAGAGTCAGCTTAGAAGTTTAGTTCTTCGTTTCCTGGATGGCGCTGTCGGTTGAATGATTAGTGGATGTCATATTCTGGAAAGCCTCCTCCTCGCCGTTACCCGACACAGATGGCGCTAGTGCCAGATGTCAACTTAGCCGCGCAACAATATGTATATAATTTAAGATAGTCCTACAAATTGGATTCACGCTCAAAAGTCGTAGTACAGATCCTTGATGTAAAAATAATTACTATCAAGCTGAATCTTTCGTGAATAGCTTCGTTTCGATGAGTCACCCAACAATTTCATGCGAAATTCTCAATTGTGGTATAACAGTGGTAGTAAAAAAAAATTGTGTCGCTTGGGTTTCGTATTTTGCTATTACAGCTAAGTCACACCGGTATGGCGGTACGCATGCGCAGACATTGCTTACTCCTTTTTAGGTATCCCACGTTAATGTCGACCATAAATCTGCAAACATTTTCTCATAACCACGTGTTTTATTTTTGTCTTGAGAAATTATTTCAAGAAATGTTTTCTGTGCTGGAAAATAATTATGGAATAATAATATCTATTTTATATAATTTACTTAATTTTTTCATTTTATTACAGAGTCAGATATTACGAGTGAGGAAAGTGAAAGAGAAGAAACAGCGATGTTAGTAGCGAAGATTTATCAGATGAATCTGATGAAGATTAACTTTTTTGTTAGGCATAAATAATAAATTCTTTTTGTACCACAAGTTGCTAAAAAAATAAAGTATTTAAATTTTAAAAAGCTTTTTCCACTTTATCTTATTTTACAG
>CAJQZP010000756.1:0-18204 GCA_907164705.1 Parnassius apollo
CCGTCATCACTCACACTTAAAAAAATGCACAAATATATTTTTTCATTCCTGTACCGTGCGGCATGTGGCTAGTAACGTGTACAATGCGTGTACAAGCGGAGTCCAAACGAGATATGATAGAATGCGATTAGAAATATTGGAGTGATAAAAGCTTAAAGCGACACGCTTGTTTCGCACAACCGTCCGAATATGAGTACTTATAATTGTAACTTGATGTTTATTGCCCATTTTACTCAAAAGCAATATAAAAATACGTGGTTAAGTTTGTAGTTTATTTTAATACTTATTATGCTACTACCTAACTGTAATAAATCCGTTATTCGTTACAGCAATTTTCATCGAAGCGCAAATTATCCTATGCATTTCGGAGTTTCAATCATTTCGGTCATTCAATAACTCCGGACGAAACCCCTTATACGTAATTTATGGCTTTTACTCTATATAGGGCTTGTTGTTTAAAATCAAGCCACCATATCCTAACTGCATAGTAAAAATAATTGTTAGTAATAGTTTTTCTCTACTGTGTCTTTGCTAATGGCTTTCCAGGAGAGGTTTTTTATTCTGTGGCCCGTAAACCGTGTCCGCCAGGCCGAGTAAAAAGTGATTTGTCGGTAGCCTCGGGGGATCGGAAGACTACTAGTAGCCTACTAATAGCAGTCGAGTAGGTATCATGGATCCGAGCAATAGGTCGGGCTCGTGGTATTTGATTGCTAGACGGAACGCAACATTTTGTGTACCTACTTGATTCTGTTGACAGTGTATTATATTTTGGTTTAGCTAAATATAAACTCACGAGCCTTGTACTTTTATAGAATCCGGTTAATCTAGGTAAAGCACATAGACTGCAGTAACTGTCGTTGTTAAAAACCTAGTATAGTATATATACATTAATTAAATGTATGTGACAAACGAACACGTAGTCAGCCCGATGGTAAGTGGATGCTGAGACTCTTAGATATTTGTCATCAGTTTTTACTCCTAAGATGGAATGCCTCATTTCTAGGAGAAAGGCTTTCCGGCTCTTTACACTCACCGTACGTAACAGCAGCATTAAGCTGCTATTTTATGCTAGTTTTTTTGTGAGATTGTGGGCCTTTCCCGATCGATCTGAACCATTAATGGTACAACCATAATATAGCTGCAGCGTGGCTCTACCAGGTATAAATTACAAACATCATTTTATTAATTTATACAATATTATCTGCATTTAACGTTAGCACAATTCATTTTTACCAGGCATGTTTACGACAGATACCATATTGAATTTACTAAATGTAGCGATCATTCTTCATACTATATCTGGGGCACATTCATTTGCTTTACAGTCCGAAACACCAATAACACTATATCAACTCCGTTCGGGGTCGGCCCCTTACTGTAAATAGTGGTAGTGTAAATCAAGGCTCCCAATGCTTACGGAGTCTTTAATGATGACCCCGTCATTCCAAATTAGTAAAGTACTTTCGTGAAAAGAAGGTCTTAAATGCTTGTATACTGGTGTAGTTTTATTAGTTCATAAGTTAAAATATAAATTGTAGACTATGTTAGTCAGATCACGACGGGCCACCAGGCCTCCTCTCATATCTGAGAGGGATATGACGGAATCACGTTAAGTTTGCTTGATCATAATAATTTTAGATGATACCATAAACAAAACAAAATATGCCAAAACAACCCAAAACCTTTAAATTCAAATTTAAAGTCAGAAAAACTTTTTGTTACCTTTTTATTCAATTATGTTTTCTTGGTATACTTAATCTGTCCTAAAATATAAGGGTAAGTTTTGACGTAAATTGTGTGTGGCTTGATCTCGTAAGAAAGTATTTTTTTCTCACTTCCCTGTATAAAAAATTTGCATTACATTAAAAGAAAGTGTATTCGCAACAAAGCAATTTTAATTCTTAGAAACAACATTAATTTAATCAACAAAATTATAGATATTACACGCTTTTAATGTGAATATATTGTGCTGCTCAAATTTCAAGAGTTTTATTTATAAAAGATATATTTGCGCGAAAAGTTATGATATAGCCATAACGCGCAACAATTTTTAGGTGGTTTGTTGAATTCAAAAGGGCTGAAATTAACCTTAAAGATGACCAAAGAACCGGGCCCCACAAACAGCAATAACGGCAGAAAATGTGTGGACTACTGAAATGTTGGTGCAAGAAGACACACGACTCACTACGAACATCGAAATGTAGGTTAGGTAGGTATTGTAGGCATTAGTTAGGGGGGCATTCATACCATTCTACATCAGCATCTTAGAGTGAGGCAGCTTTGTTGTTGTCATTTGCTCTCCGAAAGCGAAAAACAGACTCGTGTGGATTGGTCCTGTGAAATGCGTTTACGTTTTGAAAAATGGGAATATAGGCGTGTTTCAGAAATTTTTACTGGTGACGAGACATGGAGCTATCAATATGATCCGAAAAATAAAAGGCAATCATCGGTATGGGTCTACTCAGAAGGACCTTTATCGACAAAACAGCAAAAGACCTCCCAACGTTGGCAACAAAATTTTCGCGGAGCGGATATTTGTTGACGTCAATGCTGGAAAATTATAGGTCAGTTAACTCTTAATGGTATGTTACAGTTGCATTACCCAAACCCATTTTTTTTTGACTAACTAATTTGTTCTTTTATCTAAATTCGGCTGTTCTCTAGAGAACCAATATCTTCCGATGAAATAAATTTACGTTGGCGAGAAGTTACAATGAAACACCTTACCGAATTAATATTACTCTTCGATACGGGCTAAGTGATTTTATTTACTAATTTAATAACGATGTCAAAGAAATTCACCACAGGTTTAAATGGTATCCCTGATTTCGCCGTTTTTAGATCGAAACTAACGTGTTTTTAGTTAATGTCTGCTTCAGTAAACGTTGACGATGTTACTTATTTTTTTTTTAATAAAACGTTTGAGAGCGAAATATAAAGGACCGTCAGTGAAGAAATCACAAAATTAACTTTATATCTGTGCTATATGTAGCCCCATTGTCATAAAGAATGCCACAAGGGCAAGGAATGCTATAAGGGCATTTTTTTAATCCTCTGCTGCTACTAATCGAATTTAAGCAATGTAAAACAAAACTTTTTTTAAAATATTATAAACCAGTGCTTGACATGACAGTAATTAGTGACTAAGCTTAACGAAAGCAGAATCTACATTTAAACTTTCTCTGTGTACACAGAATCCTCATAATCAGCATCATAATTGAAGCTTATCTGCAGGTTCAGTTCTGCTTAAGTAATTCTTCTATGATACTCGAAAGAATTAAATTAATCAAACATCAATTTCAATTATTTCGTAATTAAAAAAAATCTAATAAATCACTAAAAAACATGTATACTTACTTCTCAAGACCCTTTTTCTAATGAATTTTAAGTCCGTTATCTTTACTATTTCTTGCATAAAGTCATATAAGTATATGATTGGAACATTCCTTGCAAATTAAATTTAAAACCTAAATTGCAGTCACAGTAATTACCGTAGCATAATGCCGAGTCAGTTGCTTTCTCGTTCCTGGAATTCAACCTATTATTAATAAATTATTCTCTTTTATATTTTATTGCACCTAATTGTTTTGGAGCTTTAAGTAACTCTTCTTTTTTAATTATTTCTTATACCTTATTACAAATTAAAAAATGAGGACAAAATTTAAATATAGTAGCAATATATTAAACTCCACAGTTTAAGTGGGTTATTGATAGGTTGGACAGTTGGGGCATTTCACGTGCGAGGAATAGAATCCGAAAAGAACTTCCTATTAGATTGTCTTCGTTACGATTCGATAAATTAGCACGGACTAAACCATTTAAAATAATATTTAATAATAATCATTGGCTATTCTTTACGTAAATTACAAACCAAAGATAAAAAACAAAATATCGTAAAAATAATGTTAAATAGTGTTAAATAGCCCGAATTAGCAGACCTACATGATCATGATATGAAAAGAATCTAATGGAGAAAAGGTAGGCATCAGACTTAAGATCACAGGCCGGAGAGAGAAAAGTTCGACTTTTTGCAGCGCAGATAAGTGTACTTTACTCGTCCTCGAATTTTACTCATATGTTCGGCAAATAGAAAAACAAAACAGAAATATCTACTTTAGGACTTAAGTATTCACTTTGTCGATTTCTATCCGCATTTGATGCCCTGACTTATATTACGCCTGCTGAAGAATACATTACGAGAAAATTTGCCTTTGTAAAAGATTTTATATATTTTGAGGCACAATTAGGTCTGTTAATTCGGGCACGTTTTTTCTTATAAATGAAAAGAAATGGTGCTCAGTGGAAGTAGACTGTTTCTTTACTGCACAATATTATAATATAAGCAAGTAAATAATATAAAATTTACTACTTCGTAGCTTAGGTATCATTTACGCATTTTAGACAAGGTGGACGGACTCCTCTTTAGCCTAGGAGACGTTTGAGTGAGAACCACGATTTTATCTACTTCTGCTGCCAATAAACAGTGCCTGCAGTGCTGTGTTCTATCTGAATGGTATAGAGAGCATAACTACATGCTGTGGGACATTCTATCTTACCCCCAGGGGTGACTATCTGTAGCTTGATTTGTTTCCAGATGGCTGCAGGTGTCTATGGACTGCATAAGTCATTTACCATCAGGTGAATTGTTCGTTTGTGATCTCGGTTTTATAAAAAAACAGTCATTTAATGATAATATAATGCTTGATAATTATAACGCTTTCTACAGACCACCCGACCTATCCGTAGAATATAATTATTTCGATAGATTGAATTATTGTAATTTATATTCTTAATAGACTTAAGTTTTATATTTATATAAATAATTTAAAAACAAACAAATGTAATATATTATTTTTTATTATTTTTTTGTCTGTGAGAGTTGTAGATTCGTGTAGCCCCCTCCCTCCAACTATTTATATATGACATAGAAAAAGCAACACGTCTCCTTCATTCATACTTTATCTAATAACAAATAACACTAAAATAAGCTCACTATTTCGATTCACTATAAGTGGGCGACATCGAGGGACATGATTTAGTGTTATTGGTGCTCTGTCCCAAAAATGAATAAATGTATAAGTTATGAAAGATAGCTAGTATTTACGGTATATTCCATTTTGTGTGTATGCCTGCAGATGTTTACCAAAACAATAAAATATAAAATATGTCATTTTTATTTGCTAGACTATTATTTAGTTGCTAGCCTATTATTTTTTGGCCTATTCTTTTACAGAATACGCGTGACAAACGAGCACACAGTCCACCTGATGGTAAGTGGACGCTATGGCTCATAGACATCTAGTCATTTCATTTAATCTCATCATCTCATCGATCATTCCGCGATTAAGAATCAAAATACAGATGCGATGTTACCCCTAAGGACTAAAATAGAATGCTTCTTATCCAGTAAAAACGTATGGGATAGATGAAGATGGCCATGGATCATAGCATTTATTTACTATCAGGTAGACTATGTGTTCGTTTGTCACCCACATTGTGAACCCTTATAAGAATGAAATATGATATCTTTCGTATGTTATTTATGTCTCTTAAGTGTTAAGCAGTAATAAAAGTTTTTATAGTGATACTGTCTGCTGCCGCTGTATATACATCCAACATATATAGTAAAAATTTTGTAGCATGGTTGCAAATTCTATTATAAAAATAAGGAAATGGATACTCATATTCAATGCGGGTGATCGCTACCAAGCTATTTCTAATTTGTCTCTTGTTGTTAATTGTAAACATGATTGGGTTGGGTTTCTTGCTGGTTCTTCCCAGGACAGAGGTTTTTAGCGAACCAGTGGTAAATAAAAAAGTGACTTACAATAAGTATTGTTTATAATCTACATTGACTAAAATAGTTTCTGTTTCTGTTTCAAAGCATAAACACGATATTTATTCAAGGTCTTTTGACGGTAAAATTTGTATATAAATTACCCATTTAAAGTTGAGAGTGAAGAATACAAAAATATCTCAATTCAAGGATTGTTCGTTTTGTTTTTCTCCACAAAAAATGTCGGCAACGATTAGTAGATACAATAAAAATTTATATTCCTCGTAAGGGTGCTCAGCAACTTTCGTCGTATAATGATTGGGAACTTGCTATCGCGGATTTATTAACTTCATACATCGATAATCTTAACTTTGAAATAGTTTTCATCCATACTTCCGAAATACGTTTCAATGTATTTTTCGGATATTTTGTAAATGGTAGAGCCACGCTGCAGCTATATTTTGGTTGTAGCATGATTGGCTCGGCTCGGCTCAACCGCAGTAAGTCCACGCTTTCTCAGAATACCAGCGAAAAACAGCAGCTTTAAGGAGTCCGCACACTAATGGGAACGGAAAGGGATCGTAACCGTATCGCCTTTCACCTCGCTGTCAACCGGGCGTCAACCTACCGTATGCACGTAACGAAAGCGTATCAGCAGCGCCTGTACGTCAACTCGGCTACGGCTAGGCGACACCGCGCTTACGCCTCGCCGCCCGCTGGCTGACCTGGTTGGCACCAGATCAGTTTGAATCCAAACGTTAAGTGTAGCGCACGGTTATGTCTTGGTTTACAATACGTGAGTTGGCTATCATAGCCATAGTACTTGATGAAGAGGAAAAAGAAAATAGCAAGAAAAAAAGGAAAAGATATTGGGTACACAATATGAATAAAGCAAGGAGTACTGAAGGGTAATTTCGGACTATAAAAAACATTTGATGGATGATGAAGAGAAATTTTATATTTATTTTCATATGCCGAAATTTCTCTTTTATAACATATTGCAGTCTATAGATGAATGTATAAGGAAGAAGAATACAACATTCAGAGAAACAATATCGCCCGAAGAAAAACTAGCTGTAACGTTAAGGTGAGAAATTGCATTTGTTTTTGGAATTTTTAATCTGGTCTACAAAAATATTTGTACAGACGCCAGCTTTTCCCAATCAACTTTGAACCTAATGCTTTAGCGATAAAGTTGAAAATCTATTAAAGAATTTTGACAGATTGTAGTAGGTTGATGTGCTGGCGTCTGTAGTGTACAATATAAAACTCGGTTCCGAAACTCCGAGATAGATTAATTTTTACCCTCTGTCGATAAAATTATTTGTTTTGGAACGCAACCCTCATTAGCGATCAGGTGTGTACGGGGGGTGTACGTGTTATGTCTGATGTGTGTGTGTATATTTTGTGTGTGTGCGTAAGAATAGAATAGAATAGAATAGAATATACTTTATTGTACACCAAAATTATATCAACTATTTTACAATATTCAAAACGTATGGGTTAGTAACTGCAACTTTTTTTTAGTTTAGGTAAAAAAAAATACTCATAAATCACATATTTTTTTATCATTCTAAAAGATATCATAAAATCAAAAAATTATGGCAATTTAACAAAAATAGCGCTACAACAAAAATACAATCATTGTATAAATTAAAGAATGTTTGAAGTATTAAGATCGTCAGCATTTGACGTGCCATTTTCTTCTAAGTTTGACATATTAAAATCATCAATGTTTGAAGCGCCAGATGTTGATTGTATCTCGTGGCTAATGTTATTTAGAGTGGTATAACCTCGAGGCATGTCATCTTCTCTTTGGGGGAATGTAAGTGTTGCGATAACTGTAATAGCTTTGTTTCTCTGCGATTTCTTTTAACTCCATTTCCGAAACTGCGTTATATATTTTACTTTTTATAACCGCTTGGTTATATTCAGAAAGTTTTTTAACCGTTGCCGCAATGCTGTTAAAAATGTTTCTATCTCATCTTCTTTTTTGGTTTCGTTGTGATTTAATAAATATTTCATTAAAGTTTGTGACGCTGAATTGCTTTCAACTTTTTTTTTTTTGAAGTTTTGGATGTAACTGAAGATGCAGAAGACTTAGGACGCGGCGAAAGTGCAGAAGTTTCCGGTTGTGAGTTTTCTGGAGACTGAATTATGTTTATTGAGTTCTGTGAATCATCATTACCCAAGCTAACATCTGAATCGTCATCATAATCAACCGAAGAGATCGTATTTCTTTCTTTGTAATGAGGTACTAAAAAACTCATTTCATCTTCAAAGGTCCACTTTTTCGTCGTCGGGGCTGCCTGACCACTCTTAGTTTTACGCTTCTTCATAGCTCGTCGGTGAGACTCTCTAAGATTTAACCAAGTTTTCTTGCATTCAGATTCTGAAATAAAATAAATCATGGTTAACTATGTCAAGCGCATGTAGTTACATAATGTAGGTATGTATGAAAGGGAGTACGTACACACACATTCACATAAACATATACACGTATTATATAAATATACATTTATTGTTGCAGGTACTTCATAACTGGATCTACATTTACTAATTTATCATCGAGTTTCCGTTTAGGAGAATCAACTATTCGTTTGATAGTAATAGATGTGTGCAATGCAATAATAAATAAATTAATGCCAATTCTGGGGCTCCCCAGTACCAGCTCCTTCCACTTAACCGCATCCAGCGCAGAGCGGCTCGAATCGTCGACGACCGAGTGCTTTCCGATCGGCTCGATTCACTGGCGCTGCGAAGAGATGTTGCATCTCTTTGCGTATTTTATCGCATCTATCACGGGGAGTGCTCTGAGGAATTGTTCAGATTAATCCCAGCCGCCAAATTTCGTGAACGCACTACACGGCAAGCGTCCCGATACCATCCACACCATCTGGATGCTTGGCGGTCCACCACTGTACGTTTCAAAAGGAGTTTTCTTCCGCGTACAACCTCTGTGTGGAATAATTTACCACCGGTGATTTTTCCGGACCGATACGACCTGGGGACCTTCAAGAAAAGAGCTTACTCCTTTCTAAAGGGCCGGCAACGCACCTGCAATTCCCCAGGTGTTGCGGTTGATCATGGGCGGCGGTAGTCACTTAACATCAGGTGAGCCACATGCTCGTTTGCCCCCTCTTCTATAAAAAAAATTCATATACCTCAACCAACTACAGCCACATGGCAAGGAATCGAAGAAGGATTTAAAAATAAATGGAACTTTCCGAATTGCATAGGCGCCATTGACGGCAAACATGTAAATATAATTGCACCTCCCAATAGTGGATCGTTGTTTTTTAACTATAAAAAAACATTTTCTATTGTTTTGTTAGCTATAGTTGATCCTGAATACAGATTCATAGCGGTTGATGTCGGAGCCTATAGAAAAAACAGCGATGGCGGAATCTATTCGTCATCTACATTTGGAAAGGCACTTGAAAGAAACACATTAAATATTCCATGTGACAAACCATTACCAGGTACTAATCATGCAATGCCACATGTAAGACGAGGCATTTTCATTGAAGACATATTTATTAAGACCATATCCTCGCTCAAATACACGGAGAATATCAGATCCTGAACGGCAATATAATTATCGCTTATCACGAGCTAGAAGGGTTGTTGAAAACGCTTTTGGAATTTTATATCAAAAATTTGCGATTTACAACAAAAATATTAAATTGCATCCAAAGTTTGTAGATAAAGTGGTATTAACAACTTGCATTTTACACAACATGATGAGGACATATAACATTGAGATGAATTTACAGGAACCGAACAGAACAGAACATGAAATTACAGTTGAATTCGGCGAAGACCGATTGTTAAGTCAATTACCAAATATTAGTGGTGCCCATATGGCTACTGCTTTTAATGTACGTGAAATGTTCAAAACATATTTTCAAACTTCTACCGGACGAGTACCATGGCAGAATTGTAGCTTTTAGCTTTAAATATTAATGTTAATTCTTAATGGATATTACAGTTAAATTTTACATTATAATAATCACATAAATTATATTAATCACAACTGTTTTATTTCCCATACATACCTACATACGCGAAAAACATTAGATAAAAAATTAAATAGGAGTAGGTACTTACCAGATTGCTTTAAAGTAATACTTATTTGTTTCCAAGCCTCGTCCTTTTTTATACTATTACTGTATTTAGCGTCACTTAAGTCATATAAATATGGATATTTTCTCACTTCTTCAATAAGTTTCTCCCTTTGCATCGTTATTTTGTGTTTGAATCTAACTTAAAATTTTAAATAAAACATACGCGCAACACAAATGAAATACGCCTTGCGAATGGCAGGATGGCGGCGTCTTTCTCTTTAGCACGCAAGTCGCAGGAGGGGACAGGGGACGGAGAGACGTAAGCGCGGGGACGGAGAGACGTAAGGAGCCGTAAGCGCGGGAATTGCAAGTTCGGAGCCTGTTCTGAGGGGAGGCGATCACGGTACGATTCCGATTAGTGTGCGTTGCAGTAGGGAGTTAAATACAAACCATTCTGAACGACTCGAGGCGATACGGTTACGATCCCTTTCCGTTCCCATTAGTGTGCGGACTCCTTTACGCTGCTGTGTATCATTCGGTGAATGCAGGGAAGCGGAGACCCTTTTTACTGCAACGAGGCATTCTATCTTAGTCCTCAGGGGTGTCCACGCATCTTCATTTTGATTCCTAAATCAAGGATAAAAATGAAGATATCTATGGGCCACAGCATCCACTTACCATCTGGTGAACTGTGTGCGTGTTATCACCCATATTCGATAAAAAAATTAACTTTAACGAATATTAATTTGAATCAAACGGCGATATTTATTTATTTATTTATTGTCACCTAGAAGGGTAGGCAGAGACTACAGACTTCCATTTGGCACGATCCTGACATACCTTTCTCTCCTCCTCCACATCCATGTACGTGCTTGTAGTTTAAAGGTTGTTTAAGGGTACTCTTATTTAGCCCATTTTCATTATATCGCCAATTTGGTTGATAAACTTTCCCTTAAGACGCGCCTTTTCGACTCTGCTGTTCACTTCTGCAACATAAATTTGCTTTGTAAAGGTTGTGTTATTAAAAAACTGAATCATAAAAATAAAGCTGTCCCATTCCTGTATGTACAAACCTTTTTGGGCGGGGGTTAGTCTACTCCTAACTTTTTGATTTTATAAATAGGAATAGATTAACACCTATTCTGCTCTCCTGTCCGGCGAGCAGTTTGGCGTATGGCTCTGGGGGAGAGCGCAGGTCGTGTTGATCCCCAGGGCAAGTCTGAGGAGTTCTCCTTCACGTGGTTGCCGCCTGTTATTTGGTCTGGTTCAATAGGAAACAGACAGAACAGAAACACTCGGACGATCCTCTTTTTCTTTTTCTTTTATCCCTCCCCCTTTTCCCATCCCAACCCAATTCAAGGTGTCAAGCGTACCGTGCCGATGGATGAGTGGCGTGAGGGAGTCCAGTCGCAAACGGTGCCTACCCGAGACCAGGGCGATTCGGGTACTATTTTAGCCCTTCCCTCGGCATGCGGGGCTCTGCCGGGGGTGACCAAGTATTTCCCTAGCTACTCGTGGGAACAAAATGGACGAAAACCGACATTTTGAAAAAGATATTAAATCTCCTTTAATGGAACTATCTGCAGGTTTGGAAGAGGCTCTTTTCACCAACACCCTGCAACAGTGCGCCCCAACCTGGGACGAGCCGTGTAGTGGAGGGCACGTTTGCAGCCGAACCACAATCGGAAACGAATCAGGGAGGGGAAAAGAAAAAGTTCGCTAGGCCTTATAAGCTTAGTGGGGCTGCGAGGAAAATGTACCGAAGGCTGATAGCAGCTGAGATTGGAGCCGAAGAGGCCCTCTCTCTCTGCCAAAAGCCTTGGGACGAAATTCCTCTGCCCAAGCCTCCCCCAGTTACGAAGGCGAAAAAACGCAGTCGGTCTAAGGAAGAGTCCCCAAAGACCAGCCCAGGAAGACTGTGAAGCTGGCAACGGAGGAGAAGAAGCTCAGCTTCAGTGCCGTAGCTGGCTCCACGCGTATAGGAATTCGCAATTCGAATCCTATGAGTGTGGAGCAGATGCGGCTGGTCCACCGGGCACTAACACATGCCATCGTTAAGACGGCCTGTGGGTCCGGGACCGGGAATGGGCCCAAAATTTTCCGGTTTCACACACAAGCCAGGTTGGATTCTGGTAACGTGCCTGAATAAGGCAAGCCAGGACTGGATTGTGGGTGAAATCGGAAAACTAAAGACCTGGCCGGAGGCAGAGCTCTCGGTAATACCCGAGGGCGAACTGCCTAAGCCTACGCTGGGCATTACCTACTTGCCCCGCAGCAAAGCCGACTCTCCAGAGGAGGCGGCTGTGCTGTTGAGGGCACAGAATGAAGGGCTCCATACTGAGCTCTGGAGAATCCTCCACCGTAGGGACGAGGAGAATGGGTTCCTAGTAACCTTTTCTCTGGACGACCCATCGGCGGAGGCTCTTAGGAAGGCAGGCGGCAGAGTCATCCTTGACTTTAAGATGATAACTTTTAAAGTCAGGGGGAGGCTCTGACGTGGCAATGGAGCCCGAAACGCCCCAACCCCAACCCCAATCCCCCCAGCCCTCCACCTCTCAGGGTGAGGCTGGAACGCCACCGGTGAGAGTGACGAAGACCCAAGGCGCAGATTTCGCCTCGGTCCGACGGCCACCGCTGGTGTTGTCCAGGCCGGGGGGAGGGGAGGTGGGAGCGGTTCGAAGAAAGGTAAGGCGGGAGTCAAGTTCGCAGGAAAAGGACGTCCTCGTCCTCAACAGGCGGAAAAGACTCCTGCCCCTCCACGCCCATAAATGGCGAAACCCAAGGGTAAGACGAGGGTCCTCCAAGCAAATCTTCACCATGCAGCAGCTGCTTCTGCCGTGGTGGAGGTTTGCTTTGCAGAGGACAACATCGACCTCCCCTTTATACAAGAGCCTTGGGTGGCCAACGGTCAAGTTCTGGGATTGGCGGCTGCCGGTAAGATTCTTGTCAATACCAAAGGCAGTAGATCCAGAGCTTGTATAATTTATAATAAAAATATTGAACTTTTAGCTGTTTCAGAGTACTGCAATGATGACCTGGTTACAGCCTTCATAAATCTCAAGGGATGCACAGGGGCCAGAGTAATCATTTGCTCAGCCTATCTTCCCGGCGAGAACGCAGATCCTACCATCGAGTTAGAGCAAGTGGCGGAGTTCGCCCGAAAACACAACGCCGAACTTGTGGTGGGTTGTGATGCTAATGCTTACCACACTGCCTGGGGAAGCACCAACATCAACGAAAGAGGTGAGTTACTTTATGATTTTCTCATCTCCAACCGCCTGGTAAGCCTAAACTTAGGTTGTACACCAACCTTTGTAACGCTCGCTAGGCAAGAAGTGTTATACATAACCTTTGCTACCAATAACATGTCCAGGCGGATAAATGACTGGCATGTTACTGGCGAAAACTCGATGTCTGATCACAAGCACATTAAGTTTGTGATTGGAGCATCACCATCCTTTTTAAACCGTTACTTTTAGGGATCCGAAAGCGACCTCCTGGGATATCTATAGATAAGGAGGAATTTGGAAACGTTTCCTAAAAGCATCAAAACAATTGAAGGTCTGGAGTTAGCGATGGAGACAGTAACCGTAGGTATCCGTGAAGCCTTCGAGGACAGTTGTCCCGTCAAAACCAAGAACTCAACACGAAAAGTTTCTTGGTGGAATTCTAAGCTGAAAGACCTTAGGGAAAAGACCAGGAAACTATTTAATAGGGCTAAGAAAACCAAAGAGTGGGACATTTATAGTGCAGCCCTAACTGAATGTAATAAAGAAATTAGGAAAGCCAAGAGAGCATCGTGGAGGAAGCTATGCGAGGAAGTTGAGTCTTTGCCTCGCAGTGCAAGACTACACAAGATACTATCGAAAGCTAAACCTAATCAGATCGGGCTTCTTAAAAAGCCGGATGGTAACTTCACTAATAGTGAAACAGAAACATTGGAGTTACTAGCATCCATCCATTTCCCAGGGTCATACAAAACTTCAGCCTTGAACTCTTTCAGAGCCCTACAAAGGCCTTGCAATGAGGACTGGCGTAGGGCTGCAAAATAATAAGGCCAAACCTGGTGCAGTGGGCTGTTGATTCCTTTGAACCATTCAAATCAAGCGGGGAAGATGGAATAATTCCCATCCAACTACAGAGGGGTATCGACATCCTTCTTCCTTATCTGGTGAAAATCTTCAGAGCAAGTTTTGCATGGGGATATATTCCAGAACGATGGACAAATGTCAAGGTTCTATTTATACCTAAGGCTGGTAGAAAGGACTACGCTTTACCAAAGTCCTTTAGACCTATAAGCCTATCTTTCTTTCTTCTTAAGACATTGGAAAAGGATATAAATAGATATATAAGGGATGTAGCTCTAGCTACGAGGCCCATACATTACAACCAGCATGCTTACCGCAGAGGCAAATCTACGGAAACAGCCCTGATCAGTGTCATTGACAGGGTCGAAAAAGCACTGGAGGATAAAGAAATAGCTCTTTGTGCTTTTCTAGATATTGAGGGCGCCTTCGAGAGTAGCCCCACATCACTGCTGATTGGGGGCCTAACATCTAAAAATGTTGACCCCACAACCATCAGATGGGTGAAGTCGATGCTCTCATACAGAAAGGCAAAAATAGCGCTGTTTCAAACCTCGATTGAGGTTGCAACCACAAGAGGCTGCCCACAAGGAGGTGTTTTGTCACCCCTTCTTTGGACTCTTGCGGTTGATCAACTATTGTACAAAATGGCAGACCTACGCCTTGACACATTGGGTTATGCTGATGACCTTGTGATTATTGCAAGGGGCTTTTGCCAAAGTACTTTATCGTCAATAATACTGTTACGAGCTTGAGGTTCGTGACAATAAAAATTGCCGATAAAATTACCTAAATTAACACTTTAATTTACTTTACACAAATTAAAGTTAAAAACACTAATAATTAAACACACTAATTCGCTTTATTCCGCTCCGAAGCTTCGCTTTTTCTCGCCAAATCAACACTACTTCGATCGCATCTTGCAGCGCCTACTTATATAAATTAGCAAAAAATCCAGAATGTTAAAGTAAACACGCGCAAGGTACATAGAAATCGAGTTTTAAACTTCAAGAAGTTTAGTTCTTCGTTTCTAGACTAGATGGCGCTAGTGCGCTGATTTGAGGCATTGGAGCGCGTAACACCGCCCTCTCCTAAGACATGCTTGTCCCGAGCATTATCGGTCCCATAATAACGCGCTAGGCGATCCACATGGACGATCTTAGGAGTCCCTCTTGCGCCTTTCTGTATCCGGTAGGTTACATCGTTGATCCTGGTCACAATCCGGTACGGGCCGTCCCATTTAGCTTGAAGCTTAGGAGATTTCCCTTTGCTGCGGACTGGATTGTGCAACCACACAAGTGAACCTTCGTCGAACCCTTTGTTGTTCATTTTGCGGTCATACCGGGTTTTCATCTTTTCAGACATTTGCTGGCCCGATTGTCTGACGTGCTCATAAACGTCATTCATTTTGTTCCGCAAGTCATTTGCATAATCGGTTATACTGCGTGGAGCATCAGGTGGTATCCCGGTGATCAAGTCTGCAGGCAGCCGTAATTCTCTTCCAAAGTTTGCGAAAGCTGGTGTCACTGCTGTACTTTCGTGAACAGCGCTTCGATATGACAACAAAAACGGTTGTATGTGCTTGTCCCAATCTCGTTGCCGATTGTCTACAACTTTTGCTAGGTACCTCTCCAATGTCTGATTAAATCGTTCTACCATTCCATCAGATTGCGGGTGATAAGAAGTCGTTCTTGTTTTAGAGTACCCATAACTCGGCAAGTTTCCTGGAATATTTGAGACTCAAAATTCCTTCCTTGATCGCTGTGAATCTCTAAAGGTACACCAAAACGACGTAAGACTTCATGAACTAGCTTATCAGCAACTGTTGAAGCTTCTTGATTTGGAATGGCGAAGACTTCTGGCCACTTAGAGAAGTAATCCATCACAACCATGAAATACCTGTTACCGCTTTCACTCTCCGGAAACGGCCCCGCCACGTCAATGGCTATTCTCTCCCATGGTGCACCAACATTGTACAACTTCAATGCACCTCTACTACGAGTCTGAGGTCCCTTTACAGCCGCACAACTTGTACATTTGCGACACCAGTCCTCGACATCGTTTCGACAGTGGACCCAGTAAAACCGTTCTCGGATCTTCAGTAGAGTTCGTTTAACTCCCAGATGGCCCCCTGAATAATCATTATGGTACAACTGTAGAATATCCGGTACTTTAGCTTTAGGGACAACCATTTGTAAATGACAGCTGTCTCCCCGAACATTTTCCCATTTACGGCACAGAACTCCATCCTGAAGCAGCAAGCTGTCCCACTGGGCCCAATAGCTTTTAGTGGTCGAACTCATCGCTGAGACGTCACTCCACTTGGGCTTGGGAGCACTGGCCTTCATCCATTCCAGGATCGGCTTGATGTCCGGATCTTCCTGCTGTGCACGTTGTAAGCTGTCCTTCCACTCGTTGCTGAGGTGGTCTGCCCTGAGCATCCTCACGGATACCACTTCCTTACTCTCTTGCCTAGTACAATGTTTGCAATCTTCAGGACAAGGTCTTCTTGACAATGCATCTGCGTTGCCATGAGATTTCCCGTTGCGATGTTCGATCTCGAAGTCGTATTCCTGCAGTAGTTCAATCCACCTCGCAACTTGTCCTTCTGGATTTTTTAAACTGCAGTAGCCATTTTAGTGCAGCATGGTCAGTTCGTAAGTGAAATTTTCGCCCCAGAAGATATTTGCTAAAATGCTGCAACGACTTTACCACAGCTAGCAATTCGCGTCTTGTGACACAGTAGTTCCTTTCCGGTTTTGACAACGACTTGCTGAAGTACGCTATCACGACCTCTTGGTCACCATTCCGTTGAGACAACACACCGCCAAGTCCTATATCACTTGCGTCTGTGTCAACTATAAATTCTTTGCTTGCATCAGGGTATCCCAAAATAGGTGTTTTGCACAGACGGTCCTTGAGCTCCTGGAATGCGATATTGCAACTTTCATCCCAGCAGAAATGTCGCTTCTCCTCGGTTAGCTTGTGCAGAGGTTTGGCTATATCTGCAAAGTTCTTCACAAATCGCGGGTAATAGGAGCACAAACCCAAAAATGCTCTAACCTGCGTCTTGTCTTTTGGAACCGGCCAATCCTTGACAGCGGCGATTTTCACTGGATCTGTGCGGATACCTTCTTCCGATACTACAAACCCCAAAAAGTTAACTTGCCGTTGGAATAGTGAACATTTCTTCGGGCTCAACTTGAGGTTGGCACTCTGAATCTTCATGAGCACGCGTTCCAGGTTTTGAAGGTGTTCCTCAAACGTACGGCCTATGATGATGATGTCATCCAAGTAGACCAGACAGGCATCGCCAATTAGCCCGGTAAGTACAAGTTCCATCAGCCTTTCAAACGTTGCTGGAGCATTGCACAACCCAAACGGCATTACTTTAAATTGCCACAGACCCTTTCCCGTCGAGAACGCAGTTTTCTCCTTGTCCTTAGGGTCAATTTCAACTTGCCAGTAGCCACTTTTAGATCCAGCGTGCTACACCACTTTACTCCTGTAGGCATGTCCAGCGTGTCATCAATTCTTGGCAAGGGATAGCTGTCCTTCTTCGTAACGTCGTTCAGACGGCGGTAGTCAACACAAAACCGCATGCTGCCATCCTTCTTCTTCACCAGCACCACTGGTGAACACCATGGACTAGAGGAAGGTTCAATAACACCATCCTTCACCATTCCTTCAATCATGGTTTTCACTTCCTTTTCACGTGCTACCGGCAATCTTCTTGGCCGCTGACGGATAGGCAATTCTTCTCCTGTGTTTATTTTGTGTTGAACTAAGCCAGTCTTTCCTATGTCAGCATCGTTTGATGAGAATACATCGGCGTACTTGAGTAACAACTTCTTCGCCTTGACCAATTCGTTCGGGGAGAGAACACTGCGACAGTCTTCCAAAAGTGTGGTCACTCTCGTTTCTGCATCCTTGCTGGGGGTCCCACTCGATATATATTGGCACCGACGTAACCAATCCACTTCCTTACAAGTACCAATCAGTGTGCCTTTTTCTATAATCTGTTCTCGGTCGCAAAGGTTCAGCACACGTACTCCTGAGATGTCAGTGGTCCTCACCAAGGTTCGAGCTACTTTCCATGGAAGGTCATTGGTTACCCTTTCCACAAGTACACAACGGTGAGCTTGCCCAGCGTTTCGAGGAAGACTAACCGGAACAATCGTTTCCGATCTCGGCGGAAGAACAATCTTCTTAATGCTGTACACGTTCCCTGGTAACGCACCTTCCATAAAAAGTTCCTCCTGTCCACATTTCAAAA